>JANTCA010027337.1:8337-22258 GCA_024741275.1 Chironex yamaguchii | reverse complement strand
CATACATACATACATACATACATACATACATACATGCATACATACATACATACATACATACATACATACATACATATCAATCTAGTTTTCCCGTAATCATGTCTGTTCGTTAGGGCACTTGTATTTCTTGTGTTGTGGTCTGTCCAGGAAATATTGAGCATTCTGTGCTAGCATCTCATTTCAAACGCTGTTAATCGTATTTCAATACTAGTTGTGACCTCCATTTTGAAGGTTGCCTCAGTATCAATCATCGGGCCAAGGTAACTAAACTTATTTACAGCTCCCAACTCTGTTCCATGTATTTGGACCTTGATATCACTGTCTTTATGCTTTTGTTTTCCAGTTGTCATGATCATACTCTTCTCATTCTTAACTTCCATTCCATATCTAACCTATTTGTCAACTATGACAGTTCTTCCCTGGTAACAGCAATCAAGTCATATACCGTTTTGCTCCTACATATTTTGATATTTACACGGAAATTTTCAAGTACATCCATTATAATCTTGTTCTAGGAAGATGTTGGACAATCCAGGTGATAACAAGCAACATTGACACACAGCAAAGCGTGTCTTCCCCCCACTATTCCTCCAGATCACAGCTGTTCATGACAGCGCAACTACTTTCGTCAACAGTCCTTTAGGTCTACAATATGAACAGGTTTATTATGCTATACTGCTCCTGAGTGCCTCGTGCCAGACCCTGTCAAAAACCCAATGAAATTGTGGTGCAATTGTTGCTGGTGATCTCTGAATTTCTCAGACAAATTTCTCAGATGGCTTATCGTACTTCTGCTTTTACGAATCCCAGCCTACTCTTCTGCGATAATTTGATTTAAAACGGCTTTAGTCTGTTATTTATGAGTCTCAGTATTATCTTACTTGGGTGACTTATAAGGCTTATAGTTATGTAATTAGCACACTTAAACAGGTTTATTGGAAGTGCTACCATTAGTGTTTAAGTGATATACATATGTATTTGGCAAAGAAATTTCAAAGTCCTATATATATAAAATAATTTTGGATCGGATAGACAGATAGAAAGACATATAGATACATAGATAGATAGATAGATAGATAGATAGATAGATTGATAGATGTGATAGTATGAGATAGACAGAACGTCGAACAGATCGATAAATAAAGAAGACGGATGGATGGTGACAAATTTTCTGCAGATAGATCCACAATACCTAAGTGATATAGATCATAGGTGTATAAATAGACTTACAAACTGATAACTAGATGAACACACCTACAAAAGAGATACACAAACAAGCAGATTGCATTAAAGACAGTTTTATATCTGCTCTGTTCGATGAATTCGCAAAACGATTGATAGATGCAGCAACTGTGTTGATTATATAACTGATTTGATCATACAAGTTTGCATTATCACCTCTAATCAAATTGTTATCGGATACATACTTTGCAAAATAAGTCATTCTTATGTCAGGTTGCAAGTTATTAAGTGCATTATTCTGTAAACTCAATCCCAGAACAAATTACTATTTGACTACCAGTCAAATTTTAGTCACCAGTCTACATGAGTGAAATATGAATAACAATTAAATCTATTGCTACCAATTCGTTACGTAGGCTGTACGGGGTCTACGCAAAAGCTGAAGAATTATGGACTATCGACAGACACATTATTTGCTACTGGCACTAGGCAATGGGTTAAAATTAGTTCGTTTTGACATTCAAGCTATCAAATGACTACAAGGACCAACAAAAGATTATTGTGTGGCACAAACAATGACAGATAACATTGACAATTCGTCTTTGACAAATTGCTTGTCAAAGTAACATCGTATAAATAAGAACCTGTATAATTGCTGTACAGCCTCAAACGTGAGCGTGAATACGAAGATTGGACTGACTACGTCTGTGGCTGTCATAATATACAATTAGATAGCTCCACAACATTCTGAGATTTTAGAAAATTAAGGGAACGGAACATGGTAAAATAAACTTTACAGGATGATCGTGATACACAAGCAGTGGTACGTGACAATGCAATTGGTAAGGAGCAAATTGCGCATTCAGGTCTACATATTCCACTGTAGTGTAGAGCTTATCTGGCTACAAAGTATAGAATTCCTTACACAAAACTATGCAAAACAAGACAATTGGAAAAAGAAACAGTATAAGGATTCCTAATACATCGGTATCTACACTGCAAGGAATTTATAATTGATCATTTAATTGTCATTGATCTTATCTAAGACAGTTTAAAGAAGCGACAACGGACATTAGTGAAATGCATCAGAATGCTAACATATGGTTTACCACGAACAATTTTTCGTTAATCAAACGCGTTATTTCAAAGTTCTGTCTCTTCGATTAACTAAAACACATCATCAGTAATCATTGATTAATTTTCATCTTTCTTTCCGTTCTCCTTCTCTTTCGACTGCACAGCAGTAGACCACAAATTTACGCCAAACCACTTTACGTTAGGCTAGGTTGCTGAATTGGCTTAGTGTCAGTATCCCAAGGTGGTCTCAAATTTTCCCGGATGTTCTTCAGGTAGTTCATGTTTTGTTAATTCCCTACTACAATTTAATCTAGCGAGCGGTGTAGCGAGCAAAAACTTGGTATCAGAGGCTAAAAATATTCGACAGACAAAAATGTCTATTTAAAACAAGCAAAAAATGAACCAATCTGTTTGAAGCTATTACAAAATGACCTCCATGTGTAAGGTGAATTGCGTTTACAAAGACAAACATAACAACAGAATACAAAAGGTAAACTTGGGAAACTGAAGAACTTACATATTTTTATGATCTGTAAAAATTCCTGTGTAATGCAGGTTAACTTGCTCCGTTTAATGGTGAAGATGAACCCAGCTGTGTTAAAAGTCCGCCTGCTGGGACAACGAGACGTCCGTTCTGGGGCTTTATAAATAGCAACAATGTCTAGATTAAATAATCTACATTTCTACGAGTCACAGGAAGTCATCCCATATGGAAAACAAGTCTAGAATTCAACTGTTATTCACTACATAGAAACATTTTTTTGGATTTCAACTTGAAACTTTGATGTTTGTCTCCTTTCCATCTGTTTGTGTAACCGAGTAGATCTTTTGTACTTCTCGATTCAACTGAGTGTCCAACTGACAAAAGGACAAAGCAAGATTTAGAGCATGGCCCTTTTGCGTTGTGAATTGGGAGGAATTTGTAGCTTTGTTCGTTAGAACATAATCCTTACAAATTTAACCTTCTTAATACAATCTTTAAAATGCTCCCTATTCATCATTGGAGACTTAGACATTACAAAGTTAAAGCATGTTCCAGACATGAAAATGCTTGTATGGCTCACGTAGTGCGTGGGCAAAATAGCAGTAGATGAAAATAAAAAAGTTGCACAGGACCACAGGACGTCATTGCTTCGTGTAAATTAGATTGTGTTTTTGTGAAAGAGCTATTTTGTGGCTCGAGCAATAGTTAAGCTTGCCCGAGGGCCTTGATTCATAAGCCTAAGCTTGAGGCAATCAAATGGCTCATGAAGCGAAATCCCAGGAATAATTCATACTTAGCTGCTAAAACACGTTTAGCGTCACCATACGCAGACATAACAAGTTAAACAAGTGAGCAAACAACATTTCTTTCACTCAGGCAGCTTTACCTATGGACATCGAGCTTTGAAATTATCACGTCACAATAGCAATGGCGTTTCCACTTGTCTTTTACTATTGGAACACACACACATGGCGAGAAAAAGATACCTTGTAGGTATACACTAAGTTGCACGAGTGCGTTATGGGAGTTGAAGTAATATGACGTTCATCCTTTTCACTTTGTGCTGTAAGCATACTAAACCCCTGTGTTCTCACTCTTTCATGGACGGCCCCCAAAAGGCTTTCATAACTTGTCACACTGAATTACTCTTTAGCTTACTCGTTACTCCTTTCCATGTGCGCTGAAAGTCTCAAGCAAAATTTCCTATCGATACTAATCAACAAATCTGCTTTAACTCTACGAGCATGGAAAATGGCAACCGACATGCCTTTGCTGCATCATTTTCACCAGGCATCAGTGTGCACCGTAACGAGTTGATGCAGTGAAGATACGGATAAAGCATAAACTACAGAAGACACTGCTAAGCCGTAGTTTGTCTCTAGTGATATAACCGGAACAGAAACAAAAGTTTACCATATTTCTGCCAGAATTAGATCCTCTTGCGCCAATATTGCATCTTTGAGACACGTTGTCAGATGTTACTAATCCTTACTAAAACGGCTGATTACAAACTTGTATTAAAGGGCACAGAAACTATTTCTGTACATAATTTTCTTAATGTTTTAAAACTGCTGCCAAGGAGACTTATTACCCTAATGAAACAACTTCGTAAAATATGCTTGTAGTTTTGTCTTCCTTCATAGGCTCCCCCCAATGTACTATCTTCCAATTTCCATCACGACAACTTGTGGTAAAAACTTTACTCACACAATTCTGCGTGACCAAGAACACAAACCAAAGTCTTGGTCTCTCAAAGGCAGCTGTTCGAATTAATAGAGAGATCAGTGATTAGTGTCTGTTCGATTTTGAATTCCGCTTATATTTATCCACGAATCATATTATGACTTGGGCCTTACTTGGTCTATTGGTCATTATCTTGGAGATTTAAAGGTACATTTCTGCTCTTATTCTATCGAGTTGGTTTCTTCGTAAACCCTGTAGATATTTTGTGATATTAATAGCTGAGAAATTCAAAATGGAGAGATGACAGAGGCGTTTTTTATACACATTCGTAGAACGTTCCACGCATTGACCTCAAACATAAAAATGTCTTGTAGCCTCACATTACACTACTTCCATTTGGATAAAAAGGATACGGCTTTAAACACTAATACAGTCAACAAGCTTTGAGTTATAATCAGCAATATTCCCGAACTAAGTACAAGAAATTCTGTAATTGAAAATTTGAGTGTCCCTTTTCTAACAATACTTGTTGACTTATAATTATATTTTTACCGCATGTGATAGAAACAATACTCGTTTCTCAAAGAAACAGGTCCTCTTCCAATTTGCAGTCTTAATAATTCTACTCGTTATATATAAAAATGTTACATACCTAGTCCCGGCCTCTGATTACCAGCATTAAAATCATACTCTGCTTCCCTTGTTCTTTAAAGCTACAGCATATCAAATCAAGTCATTTAGTGCGATTGGTTTCACCTCGCTCTAGGCCATACAATTGCATTCTAAAAGTAATTAAGTCCAGGGCATTACAGCGTCTTATGTGATGAATGCACTTCCAAATTGCAGTGTCGAAAGTCTAAGTAACCCTATAATATTGCAAAGAATCAAGACCTTCATGTCTGAATTACTCATAATTACCGAGAGTCCATTTATTGTTGAAGGCAAAGCTGATTCTTTGTATAATTAGCCTGTGGTAAAGTGAACAATACTTTAGGTTAGAAGATAACCTAAAGATCCCATTCCTTCGACTCAAGTCTTATATTACTGTACACCATCGTAGGTTTGTCTGGCACCATCTCCATGGGGTGCCTAGACGAACATTTATACAGCCTTGGTCTAAATACAACCTATTCTTTCTCTTATCAGATGGGCTACCATGCGTTAGTCACAGGTCAAGGGTACTCGAGTTCGCAACCTAGACCTAAAATCTCCTCTGAAACAAAAACAGGCAAACCATAACGAAACTATTGCTAATAGAAGACCGTAATCAAGACAGGAATTTCATGTTTGTAAAATGCGGGTTAGAACTACCTCAGGTTAGAGCAACTTGATAGTGAATGTAATCTCTTTTCGTAATAACGACACAATCGTATGCATTTAGCAATGCAAGTATGGGTATTCGTTAACAGCAGTTTGCGATGTTCTACGTATTCTTAAGACACAAATGAAGATTCGCCTCAAAGTTGGATACGCAATTGACAAAAATATTAAAAACCTATCAAGTAATTGTTTATAAAGATGTACTTAGGAAACGCCAGAAAGTAACGTCGCTTCTAAACATCTACGACATGCAAAGACAAAACTGCCACAATATGACTAGTAGATGAAGGGGTGGACTGGGAACAAGGGATCCAGGAAATTGCGACAAAAAATTGTCGAATAGTTACACCAAACAAAACGCATAGTCCAGGGCTAAATTTTCTCCTTTACCTAATCGCACACAAGATTTCTCTTTTGTGAGCTTTTTTTCCCGATAGTCTTACCAACAACTACAAGTTATTTGCTTGCAGGCAGGCCATCTGTTTTGGGGAAATTTGTTCTCAACCATATTCACTGTACAATTTTCCAGGGACATAACTGTTGAAACTGTTTAATTCAGAGATATAGAAAAATAGAAGTTGCCGTATTATTGTAACCACCAGTGGTGACGATTATAACTTTTGTTCTTTACCCTGGTGACTTCCCTGTAGAACCAATAGTCAATAATTTGTTTAGAATTCAAAGTTTCAGGCTAACTTCCTTTTAAAAATCTAAATAACTGGTAATCGTTCCAGAGTAACGACGTTTAAAATTTTTCATGCCATGATATTTTTGTGATAGTTGTCGCAAGTTGCAATGTAAATATACAGTCTGACGATGAGCTAACGACATACAGAGGTCTTGTAAGTATTGAAAACAATTAACTCCATGGGAAAAGGAAATCGAAATTGGTACATGTCTGGCAAGAATGTTGAATGTCTCGCATACCTAGTTGATAGATAAACTAGGAAATGTAATGGCTTATCTTGCCTGCTCGATATTTTAGATTACGCAAGAAATTTTAGATTTCAAAGTACCTAGTGTTGCCCTTTTAGCGTTATTGTTCAAGTTGAGTTTTGTATCTAATAGCAACCAAGTTCATGACCTGGCTGGCGGAACATTTATAAAAACCTTGTCATTAATATATCAACAGAAAACGGAAACTTTTGTAACGTAATGAATCAGGAGACTGAAGAGAAGAGGGAGGGGAAGTTAGTAGTTAGTATAACCACAATCCCTCCGCGAATGAGTAGTTTAGCAGTCCAAACAAAGTCCGAATTCCTCACTAAATATACAAATGAGCGCAGATCATAAAGTTTGGTTCTTTATCAGAGATTGTCATAGATTAAAGTTACTGGAGACAACATCATCATCGTTTAGCCGTAGAGAAAAGTCATCCCCATGACAGGAAAAGAAGATTTACAAAGAGGAAGTAATTCTATTAAGCAAACTAATTCAAGAAAGGAAGGCTCCACATCGCAGAGGTAACGAGGCTTTCTGATACAGCAAGAAATGCAATTAAGGTACATTAATTTGATTTATACCTAAATTGGAAATATGATACGAAACAACGATTTGCTCGGATTAATCTTTTTGACTAAAAATGTTCCTAAAGCCGGCTATTTTTGCTCCCATCAATGATGTTGTTTTCAATGTCCATTTTCTTACAAAATAAGATGTCAACAGAAGAGAGACTTGAGTTGCTATTAAAAAAAGCAAAGTACATCTCACGACTTGCACATTGAAGAACGATTTGGCATGTAATGACGAATAGATGCCAGGCAGTAATAGAAGCTCAGTTGGTAAAACACTTGCTTACTAAACCAGAGGTTTTTGGGTCACGTTCAAAGGAATGGCCCTTAACAGTAGGACCCTAAAATTGATTACGTCTAACCGTAACCTCAGAAGAATTATATTTGCTATGTTTTAAATCAAAGTAAGTCAGACAGAGTATTAATTAACATAGAAAAATTATCCATTATCTGACGTTAGCAATGGCTTTTACCTTTGTTTCGGGTGAAATTATTAATGTATGTTCTCAAAGATATCAATACTTTTCTACTGCTGTTTGAAAGCCTACAGATTAAGGGGCAGACACGATTTTGATAATTTAATACATTCTTCACTTAAGGCATGCAAACAAGGCACTTACTGACTACATGCATCTGTAATACAATGACAGGTAACAAATATGATAAAAAATCTTCATATCGTTTGGTAAAGGACAGGGAAAAAACGAGCTCGCTTCCAGAACGAGCTCGCTTCAGACTCGAAGGAGATAAAGTTTAGTTGTAGTTACCTGTCTCGTTAATCCTGAATGTGAGTTGTAGTCCGACGAATTTTAGTCAGGATGAAATGTCCTATGCTACTCCATACGTTTGGTCTTTAATACTGTTGTGATATTTACCCTATTGCGTATTCTTGTACGTAAACAAATGACCTTATTTAGCTTAAACACTGAGGGTACATAATCAGCTTATAGCAACCTTACACCTTGTACGGAGGAAGGTTTATTGCACTAAAACTCCTCCTCCTACTTCTGGTTTACCGTTCTATGGTTACATACAATAGGTGTAAATAACCAAATTGCTGCCCTCAAAGAGGACATTTTGCGTATATGTTGTAGTCGTTGTTTCTGTCCCACGGTTATGGATACTCGTACACTACTTATAATTAGGCCGTATACTGCCCACATGAAAACCTTTTTACCATGTGTCTTTAGAAGATTTGAAAAATTCTGTACCAATGAGAGTACATTTGAGCAATCTTTACTACAAAGAAATGGCTAATTAACAAAACTTTTGGCTAAAACCTGTGTCAGGTGGGTGGATAAATTGCGCAGACAAAAAGCACTTCTGTCAAATAATTTAGTAGAGACGAGCTCAATTTTTACAATTAAATTGTACGGCAATTGCGTTCTACACCGTCCATTGTTATTATGTACCATAATGCAAAGTAAATATGCATGCCAAGTTTCACAATGCAGTGCTAATAGTGGCATTAGTGGCTGCTAAAGATAAGGCTACCTAATATAAGATCTCTACTATTTATTTCTTCTTCCTATCTCCCATTGCTACAGTCCCATTGAAACGGACGATTACCAAGTTATTAACTACAATTTAGATGATCACCTTCCACAGCTTTTTATAGAAGAATTAAATCAGTAATCACTTGAAATTGAGTACTTAGAAAAGTTGAAGCAAAAAGACAACTGTGGAATGGGGTTTGATGTACGTTTTAAGTACTATATATTCAAATCATGTTGGAAACACAAATACAATCTATCACTTTTAAATAGGGTCAAGCCTACAAAAATTGGACTCAGCATAGCTTCAGATCGATAATTGTTGTGTTTTCCTCGTAGATTTTCTAAACATTGCAATAATGCGGGTTCCTATGGTGAAAGGGCTTTTGACCATGCGGACATAAATTGTCCAAAACTTCAAAACAAATAAGAGTGCTCTCACTACCAAATTTATCGAGTTTTGGGAAAAAAATCAGTAGTTACTTCTGATTGTATAATCCTCACTCAACTAGGGCATTCTTTAGTTGAATCAAAATGCCTCGAGAAATTAGCATGAACGTGAGACATTTCATCTCCATGTACCACGAGTCTCAACACATCCTGAGAGATCTATGACCAATATCATAACACAAGTATCGTGGGCACTGATAATTGACTAAGTACAACAATTTGAAATCATTAAAATCTCTTTATTTGCCTTTTGGAATTCCAATGGTATCATTACGGCTAATTGATCTTCCCTCCCTTCTGGTTTGAAGACAACACTAACTAATGTCTCTAACTCAACCCTGTTTCCGTGCTGGTCTAAAAAAGCAAACACAATTGATAGCCAGATCTTGAAATCAAGTGCACTGCACGATATTTACATAGTGGATTGAATGCTCCAATGTTTTAAACCCTTTCTAGTAACAAATTGGATAGCCAAAGCTCATCATAGCCTTTTAAAGTCACGCCACGGCACTTGTTTCTTGTCCTACACGACATGATAACAAACACTCGCAAACATTCGAGCCAGAATCAAAAGGTTTGCTAATGACATACACGTGGAATAACCAACTCCTGTGAAGCTATGGGAGTTACTTTGTTGCCTATCAAGGGTTCTCTGCTGGCTACTGTTGCGGTTATCAGGGATCAGTATGTCCTTACAAAGACCTTTAACTTGTATTACAAGATACTGACTACCAGGTGTCCATTTGGACTGCATAGACCTTCTCAAGAGCAAAAGTATTTTTACTCCTTACCAAAAATGTTAACATTTAAACATTTGACATGTATGAAGAAATTGGTAGTCATTTCATTGGCGAACAAGAAATTGCCTCCTTCAACAGGAGAGCCGTGAGTCAATATCAGTGTATCCCCAACAGAATGCAAAAAATTAACAAGTACCAGTAACGGTCTAATTTACCACTAGCACCTACCCTAAAGCTGCCCTTATTTGATCTACAGTGGTCTTAAATCCTTGATTAGAGATTTCAGTCCATAAGCTTTGCTGTAAAACACAAGAAGGTGTGCAAAGGTTTTACGTAAACCAAAACACGTAAAACACAGATAAGGCATTCATTTGAAGAAAGTAGCATTTTCACAATTACAGCTATCCTTAATCGCGCTAACTCGATGTTTTTGTTGATAAGGCAAAATAAAGAAAAACGTTTGATGTTTTTGTGCTCTTAAGTGATACATTCTATTCATAATGAGCTACCCAGCAAAATTAAAGAATAATGAGATCTAAAATTTTCATCGCTACGTCTGGCGAAGTATACGTATACCTCAAGCGTATACTAGCAGGAATTTTTCGCTAATGCTAAACAGATTAAAAAATCTAGCCTTTGCAACAGAAGGGTAGTTAATGAAAATAAATGACGTTTAATTTGTCAGTACAAGGAGAAAGTAAAGTTGTCTCAGCAACATAGCAAGATGTGAGATTTTATAACATGTCTAGACGGTCAAAAGATTTCCGACAATATAATTAATGCAAGAAATCACTAAGGTAAGCTCGTTTGCAATGCCGCAGCTGCCGAATTATAGATAAATTGGCATTAAGCTCTTATTTCCCTGCAGCTGCAAACAAATTTGAAGAAAAAACTTCGATTAGCATGAAAAACGCAACTAGTATTTAAATGCAGTCACATGCCGGATGAACGTATGTAAGCCTCATTTGACAGCACGAGAACAGGAATGCAAAACTTTTGCTAAACGTATAAATTATCCGACGATAATACTAGTATAGTCTAATATTACTAGACTATACTAGTATTATCGTCGGATAATTATATTACTTGTATTATTCCTTTACTATATTACTAGTAAAGGAATAATACTAGTAATATAAGAGACCTAAATGATGATTGTAACCTTCCATTCATGCTAAAAGTGAGTTTTAAGTAAAATTGCAAGCACATTAATTACAAAGGCTTTCAACTCACCGATAAACTAGCTTTTTCCATTTTGCACTCCAAGTGAAACTAGAGACTCTTGCTCTCTCTTGTAATGAACGTAAAGATACATTAATTAACTTCGTATACGAGACGGTTGTCAAATGCACACCACAGGGTATATTGAATAAGAAAAAACGTATCTCAGATAAACTTAAGCAAATTTACTTTCCATCAATTGACATTTTGTAAGCGAAGTGTCGTTGCAGTTTCTGCCTCTTCACAAATATTTAACGCGATTGATTGAAAAGCAAAGCAACAAGGTGGTCACAGGCTATAGGTCTAAAAATGGAATACTTTGTTGTAACAGCAAAACAAAAAAGTCATCAAACAAACCCTAATGGGTTTTGTGCAGACATCAGACGCTTTCAATTACCATCACTACAAGGCAGTTAATACAAACTGCATTTTGACCGGCCTACTACTGTACCCATGTCAAAGCAGAAGGCGACATACAAAGCTCTAATAAAATCATATTTCTATCTACACCAGATGCTGTCATAGCTACTTTCAATTTGTTTGCGGCTTTCATCGAGGTCGGTTAATGTGCCATTAGAGGTTATTAAAATGTTCTTGATTGGTTCAAATGTATACGAAATAGATGGGGGAACTTGTAACCACTTGATTTCAATTTCCTAACATACATTTCTACTACATCGTTTAGAGTACACTTTACATCGTCTAAACAAACTTTCAATACACTGACCTGGCAAGTGTTACCAACGTTTAACGTCTAATTGCTCCTAATCATTGTGCATCTGGCATAGTAATATTCGTCAAGGAAATGGGGGACAAAAAATACTGAATGTCTAAAAGTATGAGTTACGTAATAAAATATAACATCGTATACACTACCTGACTTCGTAGAAAACATTGATAAAAGATGATACCTGATTAAGAGCAACGAGCGTAGATCTGAGCCTAATTGGGAATTTTATCTCGTGTACAGTAGGAGCTTCTTTGGTCACATCCGAAGAAAAGACAATATTTTTACTGATTAGATTTGCAAAGTTTATTTATGTGTACCCTTGCAATAAACGCAGCACCGTCATAACTTGCAAATATAGCTTGTACCCATGTCAATTAATTACAGCATCGACGACGTATCTTGATATCAATGAGTCATGGTCGTCTTAGGCCCCATTGTCTTTTACTAAATTTGAGCGGATATTCAATCAGATCACAGGACCAAACAAGGCAGTAATTTAGCAAAAAGTTAGTTTGTGCATAATCAATGATCTAACTACATAGGTAATGTGGTAGATAAGAAATCAACTATTAAGAGAAATATGAAAGTAAATAACTAATGAATTGAAATAGCCAAACAAGAGGACAGTATAAAATACTTAACACGTAAGCGCCAAAGTTACTACTTTAAAACACATATACTGGTAGCGAGATTGCAAATCTGCAAAATCATATGGCAAGTCGTAAATCTAATACGGGTATCAATGCACAAAAATTACAGACATCGAGGCAAATCTATTTTTATAATTACTCGTTTATGGCTTACCAAGACTCCAAAAAGAACTAAGTAATGACCTGGAGAGGTGAATAGCCAGTTCATTATAGCTATTTTGGTTACAGCCAAGCAAGGCCGGGGATGAACGGAAGCAATTCCGTCGTTAGTACAACGTAATGGCCACGGAAAAGGATAGATTCTTCATTTTTATCACAGATTTAGAAAGCGGACAAACCAATATTGGTTGTGAATATCTGTTTCAAGACTTTAATATGTGCAATTTTCGTTCTCATGGAAATGCCAAGCAAGTAATGAGGCGGTGATCATTACCGTACATTCTATCCCGAACTTTCATACCAAAACGATTGCCTCGATAAAGGTAAAGGCAATTAAGATATAAACCTTTAAATAAAAAATGTTGAGAATCTCATGGCATTCTAATGCCAGAAACGATTTTAAAATGATGTGTTTAACTTTATTTATCTCATCCAGCTTAGTGCGTGCCTAGTAGTATCGTCATCAGTAGTATTTACAGCTGACCTTATTATAAATTGACTGATTTTAGATGCCGTATGTGGTAAAATAGTACGTATCACCGTACTTATGCCAATTTGTTAACATGTGTGATGTCTTCAACACGAAAACTACTGTTGACTTTTCTTTCACTCAAAATCCACTCTCTCGCCCTTTGATAATAATAAAAAAGCTAAAATGCACAAAGTACTCGCTCAATCAGTGTTAATAGCAACTAAACCTCTTCTGCAGCTAAATATGTGCTTTTCTCAATACCTAATGGCAGAGAAACTACAATAAAGATTATTTGCCTCCTTGGAGACAAAATAAAAGTCCTCTTTTCTGTCCTGTATGTCAATATTAAAGGTAACCAACAAATAAAACATTACAAAGCGCTCCTACAAATAAATACCCATTCCCTCTCATTATCAATTGCTGTTAAGCTTAACATTACGTCAATTAGGGACTATTCTACAGTAGATCATTGCTTTAAATACTGTTCGGGATCGTATCATCGGAAATAAAGACTATAGGTTAGCGCATGTAGTATGAGGTGAACCGATTTTAAGACTTCGCTTATGTCATAAGTCATGCTACAATTTGTCAGTGTGTCTCTAGTGCCCTTAGTTATGAAATTTCTTATATGGGCAAATGGCATATAGTATAAGATGAACTGATTTTAAGACCTCGCTTATGTCATAAGTCATGCTGCAATTTGTCAGTGTGTCTCTAGTGCCCTTAGTTATGAAATTACTTATATGGGC
>JANTCA010027326.1:0-22259 GCA_024741275.1 Chironex yamaguchii | reverse complement strand
ATTAATTTTTTCTGTGTTTTGGCTTAAGCCTTCATCAGTGTCAGATATTTGTAATACCTCAACAGACACAGTGCTTTTTATATATATTCATCAAGAGTGGAGTATTACCACAATAGCTGCACTAAGTGGGAGCCGGCTGGGCTCGACCGTCCAGTGTAGTGATTTGCATAGCATTTTTGTAAGAAACTTGAAAGATAAAAGGTTAATGCAAGCAATGTTTATTGAGTTTTCATGCCTTATTTGACAGATATTGTACGCGTTTTACGTATTTGTGATTTTGTTTTGAAGTGGTTGTTACCATGTATATCGTCACTTGGATTAAGAATGTTGCCACTATCACTGAGATTCTCTTTTCCATTGATGAGTACACAAAGTGTATATTTCTTACTTTATTCAACAGCACTTTTGGTATTAGACCAATATTTGCCTGCAGCTAGGATATGGCTAATTTGGATGGCAACCAATTTTACTCTGGTTGGTAAATCGTCTGTCAGGTAAGTGGTATGGTTTTCCTTCCAAAGCATTTATTGCCAATACACAAATGAAAGACTATATATTGCCTATATTGTCTTCTTTGTAAGGGAAAGTAAATTGTAGGTACATTTCTTAGTTAGACTGGTGTATTCTGCAGTGTAAGGCATACAGTCTTTCCGTACTTCTGTCGTTCCTTTGTTAGTTAATAAAGAGCATGGTGTCATCCAGAAGCACCTGTAGTGCCATATGTCTTGTGCTTCATTCCTGTTCTTGTGCACTCTTTAAAACGTCTTAGAGAATGTCTTAAATTCTAGATCATCTCATTTAGCCTATTTCACGATTGTTAAATCTATCGCGTCATATTTATATAACGTCCGTTCATCTTGTTTTTCTTTTTGAGACAGTAAAAGAAAGTGCAAGACATTTAGGGTAGATCTTACATGATAATTGTTAGTGGGAAGTGGAAAAATGTTAGGTTATGTTTAATACATTTTGTGAAGTAGCTACTGGCTGAATATTGTCTCAGATATTGAAGGCATCTATAGGTGCAAGACGGTGCTAATTGGCCTGCAGTAAGCTGTAAGGTATCATCAATAGATTATTGTTCCAGTGCTTGATTTTGTAGTCAGTGTAGGATTGTCAGATGTTATTTGAGCCAAATCATCTCGCAAGGTCTGTACTGTAAAAATTGCACAAGATATACGTCTGAAGGGACAAAGATATGACATCAACTCTCTTAAAAACCAATATGTGCTGTAGCAAATACTAAACATCCAGGGACATCATGTGAATGAATTATATTTCAGGGTTATGAACGAAAGACGTGAAGGTTTTTGACTTTGGATTTTGTGTTTTGTTTTTACAGTTCAATGACTGACATATGGGAAAAAGTGGCTGGATTTGGCAATGCAGTGCAAACATCAGTAACACAGTTATTGAGTTTGGAAACCACAGGTGAACACGATTGATATTGACAATAACAAGAATGTGAAATCTGTAGTCCTTTTGAAGAAGAGAACAATCCATACAAGCCCTTAGTCATGCTGCAGAGTGACAATAAGACTACTAATGAGCGCAAAACATTTCTCTCCCAGATTAAATCTTTCAGAGGAAAATAACCAAGGAGTCAATTTCCAGTAATTTTACTTGAGTGGGTATCCAGACTCGCATTTTGTGGTATTAATACGCAGTTTTATAGCCATAAGATTAAAAAACTCGACGATAGAATGATGTAGCTATTATCCAATTGGCATTTATGTAGCACGAAAACAAAATTTCTAACTTAGGGAACGGTTGAGAGTGCGTAGTTCTTCTATTCTTAATAGAAGGTTCAAGGGCCATAATTTGGGTTGATGGTGGAAAACAAGCAAACATTAGTTGTATTGGTCTCGCTCTTAAGCTGTGTGTATGGTTTAAGCGTTTTGTTTTATGTTTACAAGAGCAAGGTTAAGTATGCTATAACACTATTTGCAGAGCGCGATTGTTTACAGTTGATATTTATTTTGTTGGTTGCATAGGAGTGTATCTTTTTTTGTGTTTATTAGACGTTTGAACTTTTTTGCTTTTCATTCAGCCGTAGATGCCACTATAGTTCTTCCTGAAGATGTTCTGTTGGCTGGTTTTAGGCCATTATCTAGTGCAAAGCAGAAGGAAATACGAAGCACAGTTTGCCGCGACAATCAAGTAAGTTTTCTACTGTTACCATAGCGTAGTGAATATAAACGACGCCGTTAGCTTTTGTTTTGCAATTTCCTTCTGTTTGATCGTGTGGACGTTAATAATTGCTTTGACGCTTAAGTAAGGTGTCCTACACGTTACGTTTGGCAGCCAACTTGGATACTGAATTGCATTTAGGGATGACTTTAGGGATCGTTTTTCCGGGAGGGAGGGGGCAAAGACACTTAATGTAACCACAAAAATTGTGCGGCCATTCCTAGGTCCATCCTTCCACATAGATGTAATAATTTTCAAAACAATTCCCAGCTCCCCCCTCACAAATTGTTTTTTGTTTGCGTTTGTGCATTCTCAAGAAATAATCGAACTGATTTTTCCCAAGTATTAGGACATTGATGTTTACTGTATATACTATTAGTCTGCAAAATTAGCAAATTAAATCGTACAAAATACCTTTTCTTTAAAAAACCCTCAAAATCAGGCTATGGTTAGCTTGAGATCTAGGTCTGGTTCACTGTAGTTCTGATGACAAAACCAACAGATTTAGGGTAGCAGAAAGCACAAAAGAATAGATAATGGGGATGAAGTAAAACCTTTTATCAAAGTTAAGTTTATCACAACGAATCCAAGATTAGCCATACAAGATTATGCTTACCAATGAAGCTCATTCATTTTGACGACTTTTGATGTCACTTGGTTTTCAATCTTGTTGTTTTTGCTTCTGTGTGGATGACTGTTCCATGCTTAATGTCCAGTTATCACTTTGTAGTATCTTTGGTGCTAATTGTTTTTTGCATGGTAAATCCAGATTTTGCACAGCTAGGGAAGGTGATCGCTTCTTCTGGCACCTCGTTAGTGTTTTTTGAAATACGTTCACTTTGTGCTTCTAAGCTTGGTCCTCTTTTTACCTGGAAAGTAGTGACTCCACTCACAAAGTATGTCCACAGCATTAATGTCCAAAGTCTTGTGGCTTTGGATTTGTATAAGTAATCAAAGCCTTTTTTAAGGTTTCCCTGCTTCAGTTATACTCAAGAACAACATTTCAACTGGTACATTACTAGTAATGAATAAATCAATATATGCACGTTAGGAAGAAGGCATACATCTTGATCATCATCACTATCATCATCATTTTATCTACAAGCTAAATGTCCCCTCCTCCTCTGTTACTCTTGGTTGCTTTACTGAACGTTGACAGTATTTCAAAATTTCAATCAAAACCAGAGCTAAATTTACCAACAAAGTCTCAGATTTCTCGACGATTTCTTACTGGGAGAGCGATCGCCCCCGCTCCAGACCCGTACAAAAAACTGGTCTATTACACAAGTTCTAAAATATTCATTGATGTGTTAATGAGCTACAGAAATGGAAACGGGAAAGAGGCAGTAATGTGAGCGGATTCTACCATATTCCTGCGAATACTTTCACCTTATTTGGAAATTTTTTTAGGTATTGGCCTTGCATGTATTACGACTGCAGAGTATTAGCTGTCTGCTTCATGATGTGGCATTAGCTTCTCCAATGCCTCTGAAGTATGACGAGAAGGAAAACGGTTTTATTGTGGACAGTCAAGTCAACATTTCGCCATCTCCAACAAAGTATGCAAGAGTGCTCGAAATTGATGAGGGTAGTGTCAATGATGAGGTAAGAGTATGTTCTATTTAATATTCAGCTCGTCACATTTGATTTCTTTTTTCTAGTCTCTGCACTCCAGGAAGCGTTGAGGTTTTCATAATTGCCAAAATTTGTCATGGGCGTTGACCTAGAGATCTTAGGGAGGTTTCGATCCAGTACGAGTTTTCAAGTTCGCAACTCATCTGCGCACTTTATGCGAGAATCACCATAAAATTCGTACTGACGACAGTTGTTCAGGACGACTTTCTTGCAAAGTCTCGTCGTTAAGTGAACGAATTTTTGAAAACGAATTTTGAACGCAACACAAAAGCGCTTGCAAGCATAGGAGTGTCATTCTTGTTGAAGTGAGGTTCAGACAGGACTCATCTTTATTCATACTTGTCAAATCGAATCTTGTATGCAGCTGTTGCTATAGCGTCCACCTTTTCGATTTAGTAAAGCTCGTGACTGTTTTTAAGCTGAGATATGTAAAGACCACAAAGAATTGGTACGAGTTGGACTTCCTTACAACGTGGCGGTCACTCGTACTCATACTGTATCTACCTTACTGTGTCACTTTGTCGAGAGGTTCAAAGGAAAATTTAGTCCAAAATCACAGTGGAGTAGTGGATATAAATCGGCAGTGCGTAGTAAAAAGGAGATCTGTATAGTATCTATCTATCACCATCTCGGTTCACTTCCTTAACTTTCGGTCGGCGGAGTTGACTTAGATATATTTGCATATGACAATTACTAAGTAAGATGGTCGTATATTACTGATACCCATACATAGAACTGACAAAGCAAAGTTTTGTATATTTTCGGCAATATACTTGTGGTCCAGTCTAGACAAGACACTCTCAAGAAAAAGAAGTGTTATCTGTTTTTGACCCTGATGAATGCATTACAAAGTACGCGTTTGTTTTGACTGATCCGAGCAACGAAGAGCAATCTTAGCATCGTTACCTCCGATGTCTCGGATGCTGCTAATATTTTGTGTCTCTTCAGTTTCATCGTGTCTGCGTTCGCCATTTTTTTACGAAGCCAAACCTTTTCCTTTCTTTGACCTCCTGTACCAAATCTTATCTTCTAGATCTTGTTTTAAGTAAGATGAACTCAACCAAACTTGGCACTATTGCCGTCCAAAATTTGTCCTCTCACCCAATTTTCGATATACTACTAAGTTTCTTTTGTTACTAACCCATATTGCTTTGCCTATGTAATGGTTATCACCATTAACCATCACCATCACCAATAATTAGTGCAACATCAAGGTGCTCAACAGTTCAATTCACCGCCTAATCGGTATTTCCCATGTTCAATCAACCATCTTGCCATTTTCCATCCTCATGTCTCCACAATCTACTCAGTCACTGCCATAATTGATGCTGTCTTTCTTGCTGCCAATCATTTTCTACGAATTCTAATGTCGTCAAGTTCTTCAATGATTGTGTTACTTTGTATTTCTCTCTCTCTTCCATGTTATTTGAATACATTTATTATTTGACTTACACATACAAGAAGCAATTCTTGTTCTTGTCTGTGCATACGAATTTCTCATAGACTTAAGTCCCTTCCACTTTGGTCTCTCTTTAAATATAATCACTCATCACTGACTTGGTTTCCTAAGATGTTCTTTCTCAATTCTCTTAAAAATTTGTTACCCATTTATTTGGTAACAAAATTTGTTTCACCATTTTCCCATTTTCTATCACAATTTCTGCACATTTTGAAGTTTAGTATTATTACTATTTGGTGCCCTGAATATTTGTTACTAATATTTATGGCACGCATTGAAATCAATTTGAATATGTCTTCTTGTAAGTGAGTATTCAAATGTATGCTTAATAAGTTATGATAATAAATTTCAATTTAAAATTTGTTATTGTCAAAATTATAACGCTATTATTTCTGTTTTTATAACAGACAATTGACAGTGATGTCATCATAGAGGAAGTTATAGAGGACAATATAGGGTAGGCGAAGACCCACAGCAATCGCTTGTTTGTATTTGTTTGTATGAATGGTTGCTCCGTATGCGAAAGATGAGTTTCATTCACGCATGCGATTTTACATTGACATCTTTTTAGCTTAGGTCTCTTTTACATACGAAAACAAAGAAATTAATCTTTCCCCAGCAACGTTGGTTAATTACAAACAACCATACAAATGGTTCAAACAGTGTGATACAAATAAAGGGAAATGATATGGATCAACTCAAATAGATATTTTTGTATCATATAGATGTTTTAGTATCATATACGTTGTACGTATGGTGTAAATGTTGGAATACTTGCACCAAGTATTTAGTACAGACGAGACTACATTGAAAAAAGCTTAGCAATATTAGTGTGTAGAATGCAACAAACTCTTCTTCTTACAAATGTTGTTTTACATGCATTACGCGTTTGGGAACAGTTTCCTGATTAATTTTGTACATCCTTATTACAAAGGATAGAAATAATTAGTCCTTGATACTTTAGTGTGCCAGGTGTAATGATGATATTGTCACTGGCTTGTTACGGTAATGATAGTGGATTTTATCTCGACACGTTTTCTTTTCACTTTGGTCTTATACAAAACTTTTGAATTGTAGGTTGTCACCTCAGTTCGAGGAATTAAAGGTACTTACAATCCAACTTGACTCACCATATGTTATATATGTGCATCTATATTACACACATATGTGTAAAGTGTAGGAATGGCACATCGGTTTCAGTGTTTGCTTCTTAATTCGTTGCTCGCCAGGGCATGAACTACAGTTCTGTTTCTTATTTCACTTTAAATTGTAAAATTAGATTCAAATACGACCTTTATTGTTTTCTCTTTAAACTTTTACTTGCGGCATAAGTAAAAGCTAGTAGTTATATTTATTTTGCAAGTGAGTGACATCTGCGTTTAAGTCAGCTTCATGTCATCCATTATTTTTGTGCAGCTTGTATACAAAGGTATGTAAGTTTATCGTTGTCTGCGCTTTTGGTACTGGCCCCGTTATCTGGACGTAAAAGCCTACTCTTTCTGGAATTGTTCCTATTATAAGTGTACTTTATTCAAAAAATAAGCCTATTATTTTTCTTTGAGATCCATTTATAGTAAGTATTCTGGCTACGGTTATTTCTAGTCCTGTTCTCTTTCATTCCGCATGGTAAAATATAAGCATGACTTTACAAGCCTTCTTAATTTTTATAGAAAACAGAAAATTGGAAACAAGAGATAAATTTTTGTATGCTTTTCGTATTTACAAGGCTAGAAAACAAGCATTGAGGAACAAGCTTGCGGAACAAGAGCAAATGCAGCATGAAAGAGACGTTAGTATTTTTGTTTTCTGTTACCCGTCTTTATTAAGCTGATGGGCATCTAATAAACCAAGGAACTACACTTGCAGCAAATTGTCTAGTTAACATAATCTCTCGTTTGGAGTGTAGTTTTGCACACCTTTACGAGGTCAGTTTTAAGAAGACAAGACGGAAGGATGATTGATGGCTGTGGATGTGAATGTGGTTGTGGCGACATGTTTTAGGGTGAATTGGATAGCAAGAAGAACTAATATTTGGATGCTAGAGAATGCTGGTGCCCGAGAGAGGCAAGGAAAGTTAGCAGAGGTAAAGAAGAGAAAGAAAATATGGTTATTGTGGATAGTTTAGATATTTGAAAATAAGAGAAAACAGCTTGGTGCTTGTAACCATTGAAGAAACAGAAGGACGAGGAAGACGTACTAAGAGATGTATAGCATGCCAAAAAATATCATCAAATGCTCTGTTGGGATTTAGAATATGCACAACGATGACTGCAAAAACTGTCGACTACGCATCATAGAGCTTTGGCTCCCTGAGCAGACCTTAGTTTAACTCGACTGGAAGGAAAATAAAACACACCGTTGCAGTGTGTAACCTCTCTCTTTTTAGTTTCAATGAGGCCACTCTAGAATGGCCTAGTTTTTCACGCATAATCCGATTGCGCTATTTGCAAATCAATTATGAGGCAGTAGACAGTGTCAATGTTATTTTCCAACCCAAGTTCGTTTGCACTCCAGCAATGAGACCGAAATTTCTGATATACTTTGTATTGAGCTCATATCATTACCGTCTGAGGTATTGTTGTGTTGCCGTATTTATTGAAATGCAAGATTATTTTTATTTTGAAAATGAAATACTGATCGGTCGTGCCCCCTCCAGCTACACGAAATGGATAGGGTTGTTATTTGCCAGGAGTAGAAATAGTTTTAACCATATATCACGTGAACTTCGATCCAAGGTTTTCCGATTGCAGAATTCATGTCTTTCTTGATGATTTAAACAACTCATCAGAAATAGTTGAAAGATTCTTAGCCTCCCAAACTCGTTTGTTTTGCGGTGCAATTGCATGCCTGTTTGCCAACAAGATATCAATTTGTCGTTGTCCTCGCTAATTTCGATACGGGGTAAGCAAGGAGGTCTTGACCGAGGATTTAAAGTAAGGCTATGGTTACGACCGCTTGAGCTTCGAACTCGGGTTTCCCGTTAGCAAAACTGACTATTGCTTTACTAACTTAACAGCTAATTTGGAGTAGTTATAGGGTTCGTAGTTGTTTAATTATGATCATCTGCCCGTATAATTGCATGTTGAATTCACGTAACGCCAGCATGTATCTACTAGATGTCCATTAACTGTCGTTTTGCAAGTATTACATGGAGGTAGACAGGGTAGCACTTTGTAACGACCATGTCTAGTGTTTTATTTGCCCCTATTATTTTGTTTACGTTAACTTTGTAATGTCTGACAGTCACGTTTGTCAAATTCTAGGCTTTGCTCCAAGTCCATTCATCGAAAGGACGAGTTGTGTCTGAAAATCATCCACATTATATCGTTGCCGATACCAACTGCTTTATAGAACATCTTGGAGAACTTCAAAGAATTATAGACTCCAATGAGTTTACTGTTGTAGTGCCAATCATTGGTATGTATTATTTGGCCAGAAATTGTAGGCGCATTAATACTATTTGAAGTCGGTAAGAATTGAAAGGCATGATGATTGAATGTAACAAATGGGGTACAGATTCTGCTGATGCCGTAATGTTTGGGCTTCAGAAACAGAGACCTGATAGCAATCTTCTACGAAATAGCCGCTTACTATGTTTTTGTCTCGTTTCTTGATCCGAAAACACTCCCGTAGCGTAAGTTGAGTTTAATTTTCCAACATCTTATGATATCTGGATAGTATACGGATGCGAATATGCCTTTGTCTGACGTGTTATTCCTTAGTTTGGTCATCATTCAATACCCGCTGTTACACCATTGCTGCCATCCAGCTTTTAGCAGTCAGGATGTAATTTGTTCCTAGTCTGGTTGTTGGGCCACCGTAGTGCCGAAACGAGCCTCGTATATTTTGGAAAATGCATTTGAGAGAGCAAATCTTTTCTTATAATTGTAGCTTCACTTATGAGACTCGTCTTACACTTGCTTGTAGTTGTTACTGAACTGGATGGATTGAGCGGCAAGGTGATAGCACCAAACAGTTGTTTGCAGACACAAGCTCTCCAAGCAAAAGCTCAGTAAGTTGTGTTCAATCTTGTTAACGTAGTAAGCCAAACATCTATTTTGCACCGGAACACTACAAATGCAGTTTACCCCGTTTTTTCTATGCTTAAGTTTTAAATGTGGGGGGCCTTCGTGAGATGGTGTCGAAACCCTAAATTTCATCAAGGTCAGTTTACGCTTGTTCAAATGTAGTAAGACAGATTTCAAGTTGAAAAGTTGATTTTTGCGATGCAACATGAGTAGTTACAAAGGGTTGTTTCTTATTCAGTTAAATTAAGCGTTTGTGGTTGTTAAGTAATTTTGGGTTTACGCAAGAACATGTTTACCCAGCGGAAGAGCTATTTCCCTTTATATTTATTTTGCTTCTTTTTGTAAGCATTTGTGATTGCTGCGTTGTAACGAATGAATACTTATTTTCTCTGCACGTAAAGTTGATCTACTTGTCTATTTTATGTTTTATCACCAAAATATGTGTTCTTTTAACCCAGCATCGTTTCGTTAACATGTTGCAAGGAATCAATGCATTTGCAGGAAACCAACTAATGCAGACCAGCACCCCATCAGTTCATCGCACCATCAAGCAATAGCTCAAAATAGTGCCATTACCACTTGTTTTGAAGATCTAGAGATAGAATAGATGATCCTACTGACTAACAAAGGAAGATAGACTTCTACTAACTGCTTATGACTTGACAAACTTGGCATACGGGCCTTCAGTTAAATCGATAATGAGCAGTGTACATAAAAATGTTTTTGCTGCTCTTTTCTGTATCGTTATTTAGGTTTGCCATCGAGTTTCTGGAAGATCGTTTTAGTCAGAAAGACTCGTGTTTAAGAGCAATAACTAGTAAAGGGACTGAACTGGACACAATAGCATTTCGGAATGAAGTCTATTCGGGAGACAAGGTAGAATTCGTTTACTAAGTGACGTTTTGTGTTTTGTTATGTTTTTTTTTGGGAGGGGGGGGGCTATGGTTAATTATTTCACCAGCACACTGTCTTAAAGCCACTTTTATGTTGCAAAGTTACTTTTCATTAAACTTATGCTATTTCACCCTCTTTTTGACCTGTTTCTCTTGAAATGTGGCCAAAGTCACTTTTTTAAGGGAATCGCTACACAGCAGTAATTTGAGGGGCGTGGTGAAAAATTCCATCATAGGTGGATTTGTAAAAGGGATCTTTGTTTCTTTGTGGAAATTATTTACGAGCCCTGTTGCCTGGACATGGTCAGGCTTATATGAATGTTAAAGAACAGTGTTATGTAAATTCATTGATGAGAATTGCTTGAATAAGCAGCAATGCGACTTTGCGATAGGAACGGTTTACTCTTCTATTCGCAATGTTATGATATGCTTATTTGACACAGGATAAACAAAACAACCAGTGTATCCAAAGTTCATTACATTGACAGTTTGTAGTTTGAGTTCGGAGGGGGGGTGGGGCATATATACAGAGATAAGAGATGGCTGGGTCGATCCCCACTTGAGTTAGAGCTTTGATTACACTAATCAAGAAAACACTTATCTTAGACCAGAGTCATCGGTCTCACGAAGACAATTTTTTTTTCGCGTTGTGGTCACCAATTGTTTGTTACTGGTCTATCATCGGCTGGTCTATCTGGCATCAGCATTACGTATACCTCTATATAACTCAATTTTTGTATGGATACTAGGTATACTTTTCATGTGTATTATGATATGTGAGTGTACTGGTCTGATATGCAGATACATTTTATTCCCGATTGTTATAATTGATTTGGTGGCTTCCAGTATCACTGGTCTCTAAGCTCAGACAAGGGTGACTCGTCAAAGACGAACTTTTTCCGTTTTGTGGCTATGTAGATTACATTGATGACGTTGTACGGTCCTTCCTTTAGGGAAACAACGACGATGTCATCCTGTCCTGCTGTTTGCATTATTGTGATGAAACTATGAATAAAACCAGCGGTGGTAAGATAAATTTGTATCATTTTCCTGTTATCTTCCAAGGTCAGCCTGTGGTGTTTTCGACTTATGGTTACACGAAAACAAGCAATGGCTACCGGGGTTGGCTCCTCAAGTTTTTAATTGATAGCGATGATCAAAGATGAAAAAATATATAACAATTTGATTCAAACTGATCATGATAATGATTGATTCTTACTTTGAGTATGATTCATGGTTATGGCTAATTATGTTTTGTTTAGGATTGATGATGGTTGATTTTGATTAATTGTGATTCTGATAACGATCTATTATGATTATCATTGATTGTTATGTTGATTATGACTATAATTATGATTTATAATGCTTATTACTGCAATTGTGATGATGATAGATTGTGATTGATTCTAAAAGATTATGATTTTGATAGTCATTTTTTGGTTATGATTGATTATTAATAGGATTGGTTGTTATCGTAATAATAAGGATGGTAAAGAACGGGAACTCTGAAAAAAGGCCAGTGGCATTGTATGCAATTTGAAATTTGCTTGAAGTGGACTATTATCTTGGTGTTATTACCGTACTATCTTAACATTCGGTATGACGTCTATAAACCTTGTTTATAATTAGGGCGTTGTATATGTAAGCTATGAGAAATTTAGAGATGCACTAAAATTGCTATTACTGATTTATTGCCGATTGCATTTAAAACGTATTTTCCTGATGCGCTGTCGTGATATCTTTTCACATTGTAGTTGGTGAACCGTTGGTTATTCAAAGGAAAGTGGTCTTGCTTACAGATGATCGTAATTTACGACTAAAGGCCCATAGTCGGTATGTTCCCACAGTGACGGTACCCATGTTCCTACGGCTGTCAAAGATCAGTTAAGCAATGCAAAGTTTGGGTCAAATACGTTGACTTTCCTGAGTTTGGAAGTATCACTCACTAGTCAATAAATTCAGAAATCTCCTGGATAGTACTCCCCCTGTACTTACATGGCCGTGCCGAAAAGCATGACCTGTGCTAGTTTGCAGCTATCCCATGCATTTTGCGATTGGTTCATGTATGAGTGCCTTTTCAGCACTCAACTTGGAGGTATTATATCTTAAAGTGAGACGACACCTAAAACATCCCAAGATAACGATTCGATGTTTCATCCAATGCATCGGCCTGCGACTGCATGTTTGTTTGCCGCGTTTTTGCCTACATCTGAAGGCTAATATGTTTTAAATTTGTTTTACATAAGCGGTGTGCGACATTCTGTACTGAGGAGTTTTCAACCGAAGCTTTCATTTCATATTGCCATGGGCAGTGTTAAAAACAGAACGCACATCTTGTGATAGTTAATCAATATTAGCTCACAAGTAGCTTAGTAGCTTACTATTTAAAATAATTGCGGCGTGGTTTGGCTCGTGCTTGTTTTGATGTTGTTTGGTGAGATACTTCATCACTGTCTGGAGACTTCGACGGGATTGAACTGCCATGGGTAAAGCGTGTTCTTTCCAAGTGCTATCTGAGTGGTTTATCGCCGCGCCCAAAGTTGAGAAATAATGTTCTTACGTGTACTGTAGAATGCCTAACCTCGACAACGTTATAGATATGAAATCACATGTAATCACTTTGTCAATTTGTGATGGTAATGCAATTGCATGTAGGTAAGGGTTCACTAATGCAGCTGTCTTGCACTCAGTAGTTCCAAAATAGTATCCTCAACGCTATGTTTTACGGATACTGCACTGTTTTTCATCACGTCCACTGTTGACCAAATCTTATCAGCCATTCTTACCTAGGTTTATTTCTCGTAGAGCTGGAGGATCGTGTATCTCTCAAAGGAAAAGAAACGAAATACCAACCCCTGAAAGTAATAACTGGGGACTTCCTTTTAACCCTGCATTGTAATTCGAGCTCGTGATCTGCTCGCAGATGGCAAATATACTACCGCTATACCATCTTGCACCTACGTTACCTTACTTGGGGATGGAAAATCTTGTCATAATTAAACCCATACTGCTGGGAGAATCCCTGAGTGACTAGACGCTCTTTGTAATAGTCGACGGAATCGTTCGTCTAACGTTTTACCTTAAAAAACCATTTGCACCCCACTACATTTTTTCCGGATTGTAATTTCACCAAATCCCAATTTTTGTTCTTCATAAGACATGCAAATTTACTCTCAGTGGCCTCTTTCCATCGCTCCGCATCTTCACTTTTCCAGGCTTCCCTGATCGTTTTAGGCTCATCACAAACGGTTTTAGCACAAATCGCATACCCAATTCCATGATGCTCATTATCCCACCATTCACCGGTTGTCTTGCCGTGGTTTTCGTGGTCTTGTAGACCAATTTATGCCAACTTCTCTGTTGCCTTCGTTTGGCTTCCACTCACCATCTTTGCCCTCAATGGCTTTTTCGGATTGACCAGACAAGTTAGGCACATCACTTTGAGCATTTGTAGGTAGTTTCTCCGCAGAATGCTCTTATCTCATACCAACATCCTCATGTAGTTCCTGTGGAACATCGATATGCCCACTTTCCCGCCTGACTATTGGCTCATCTTCAAAACTGTTAGTGTTGTTCATACGATCGTCACGCCAAATGTCTTTTAACTTGAAGGTAAACATTTCTGGCTCCTTCTGCAACATACACGCATTTCGAAGTTCATTGTCGACAAACTTAAGGTCTCGACTCACCTCCACTACTTTTGTGACAGGATCATGGGCTCTCCAGCCCTTCCTACACATGCTGTATCCTACGAAGCGAAACGGTTTGGCCTTCAGATCTAACTTCGTTTGGTTATCCTTCAGTATGAAGACATACACCTTACAGCCAAACACTTTAAGTTTGAAACATTTGGTTTTCGACCAAACCATGCGTCAAACGGCCCTTTCTCTGCCACAGCAACTGTCGGACAAATATTTCGGAGGTAGATTGCCGTATTGATTGCCTCAGCCCGAAATATCGGGGGTAATTTTGTGAGTGGAGCATGGACCTGGTTGCCTCAATAAGAGTCCAATTCATTCGCTCCAACTCCCTATTTTGGTCGTGACTTGCAGGAACTGTAAACTCACGATCAATTCCCTGATGAATACAATATTTTGCAAATTCCTTGGAACTGTACTCACTTCCATTATCACTTCTAAGAACTTTCACATTTTTACCAGTCTGTCTCTACCAGAGCTACATAGTTGTGGAACTTCGAAAGTACCTGATCCTTACTTTGGATGATATAAAAACGTGTAAATTGCGTCTTATCATCAATAAAAGTTAAATCATAAGGATGTACACGTTCCAACACTTCTGTTGCCCTATGCGTATGTGGTTTTGGAAATGGAACTCAATGTAACTTCCATTTGGCGCAAGATTCACAATTTCGGTTCATTTCACCCTTAGCGCATTTTGTACCATCAACCAGGTTTTTGGCATGCAAAAATTTCACATTGTGAGTTCCTAAAAGTCCTAAGCGTCGATACCAAACATTATGGGCGGGGTCAGAGTTTACTCCCTCGTCTGAGGCTAAAAGTTGCGTCTTCCCGTTTGGATTGAAACAAGCGATAGAGTTAACTGACTGGGACTGCAACCGCATTAACTTCACCATTCCACATAATCCAACATTTGTTTTTCGCAAAAACGAATCAACAGCGTTTCATATCGGCCGCTAACACAGACAACAAATTCTGCCTGATTTTGGGACAAACAAAACATTATTTGCATGCAAAGTTTGTTGACTAATGCCGACGCAAACGGGAATCTTGTTAGAGCCTTGATAGAGCGTAAAGGACTCAGTCATCACCGAAATAGACGTCTTCTGGATTACGGAATTTCTCGTAGTTTTCGAGGCTTCCTCTAGAGTGCTTCATTTCTTGTGACGCTCCGGAATCGATACAACATGAGCCTGAGTTTAAGCCATCAAAAGAGGCTTTGAGTACAAGTTCCTACCCCGTTTCGGCCATGTTCGCCTTCTTTCTGTTGTCACTGCCACCTCCAGATTTACGTTACGTATTTGAAGGACAGTTCTTTTACATATGGCCATTGCCATTAAAATTATTGAGTCGAAACGTTTTTCCGCCAGACTGTTTTGCATGACAATCGGCGCCTTGTGTCCTGGCTTATGACACTTGAAACAATCTAACGTCTTTTTGGAACCTGAACTTTCACAATTCTCCTCGTATTTCGAAACTAACGCATTGTCGTCGGACTTCTTGGAGTCATCACTAGCAGGAAGTATGCAAGAGTTCTTGTTACGTCATCTGTCTACCTCCTGCAAAAGCCAGACTCAAATCGAGGCCCATTCCAATTTCGACTCATCATCACCAATAAAAATTTCCAGTGAAATAATCAGGCTATCATAACTCGGAGGCAAGCTACACAACAATAATAGGTGAAGTCTGCCTTTGCAATCTTGTCGCCCATGGCCGTCAGGCGATCAGCAAGCGTCTCCATATTGCTGATATGGCCAAGTAAACTGTCATCTTCAGTCATCCTTTGGTAATTTAGCTGGCGCCAATGATATACCTTCTGCATTAGAGACTTTTTCTCATAACTTGCCTGTAAGGTATCCCATGTCTCATGTGCAGTGTTGGCTTCGTCTTACAATTATACGCACCTCTCTTTTACACGCTAAACATTTATTACGGTAAGCCGCATCGTGACTCTGAAACTCCTCCTTTGCAGCACCAGTCGCTTTGTCTCCTGATGGAACTCCGTGGATACCAGTCACAAATCACCACAAGCCTTGACTCATCAAGAAAATCCTCATTTCCTTTTTCCAATCATGGTAGTTATTACCATCAAACTTCTGGAACTTGTTTCCACGATCGCTCTTAAAGTAATCCGGTTCGATGGCCTGCTCCCAAAATTACAATCGTTATATACCAGCTAACCATAGTGTGTGGAATACATGATATAGGCGAAACAGCAGGCTACACATCAAAGTGCCGTCACGCACAAAATGCCGACAAAACTTTATATATTCAATGGGTAACACACATCTAAACATAACGTTTTAATTAGTATGCATAAATGGAGTAAAAAAGGTTCCTGTAATATCGGGCTTTTTTAAGAGCACCTGTCTTACCTAACTTGGGGATGGTTTCCCTGTGTTTCAGTCACACACTCAAGTTCACCGTCAGGGTTAGGAGTCTTTCACCCTTACCTATTAAGCAGTTTATCTAATTATCTAAGACAAGGTTTGCATTTGGACGACTCCGGTCCGAAACTCAAGTGATTAGAATCACAACTGTACTGTTTTCCCCTGGTTGTGATCAAAGGCGCTTGATAAAACGTAGGTCGTGACGAAGATTGGTTGGTGACATATTGTTGGATCCCTGGAAAGCTTTGTTGTGCTAGGAAGAAGTGGCTTCAGTCTTGAAACGTAGATTTTTCTGAAGCAGCCTTAATGTAGTGGAATACTATTAAGCCTACAGCATGCATTCGAGGTTTACGTGTCATATTATTGTTTTATAAATGTGTTTTGTTGTTGCTCATAAACTGAACACTGTTTCCACGTAGTGTTGGTAGACGTGAAAATGCTTTAGATTATTCCATTTGGCGTCGCACAATTAGTAATTGTTCAGGAATATGTACATGAGTATTTAACGTGTTCCGTCAAGCATCTGCGAGAGAAGTGACCCCATCCATTGGGAATATGACAGAAATACCACCATCATCTCTCAAACTGCATCCTAGATTGGCCTGGAGCTTGAATGTTGAGCATGTTCGAATAGCGGGGAGGCAATTGGGTGGTTTTTTGTAGGTTATGGGGCAAGTATTCAGGAAAAATATGCTTATGATGTGGCTGCTAACTTTATGACTTGGCAGTAAAATAGATCCTGCAATTCACATGAGACCGAAGAAAGGCCCTGATTGCAGTAGGTTATCAACCAGAGGACAAATTTGTAAACATTTGTTTCTGTCCTTACCTTGCCCAGCCAATAAGTGGTTCTGCTCTATTATAATATGCAAACGGGACTATTAAGGATTGTTGAAGATTTTTGCTCCCTAATTTGTGTCTTTGGGACCACCCGCTCACGATAACACAAGTGAAGTCTCATTTTCGCTTTCAGAAGCATTTAGAACTCTTGTGATTCCCTCTCTAATGTCAGTTTCTAAGGATGGAAACTAATGAGTTTGCTAGGTTCTGAGGAAGAGCTTTGGCACCCAATATTAAAGATGAACTCGATTTTATGGAGCAAGTCCAAAGAAATTCCCCGACCAAAGGTAAAGTGATATGGTAAAGTAACCATTAAATCAAATCAAATGTAGGGAATACGTGATATGGGCAGATTATAGTTTGCGAGTGAGTGATTGTTCTTTGCTAGCATCTTAGAGCATCATTTGTGTATATCGAAACTGCGGATTGTAAGAGCCAGGATGTATCTGTACTGTCATTGTTATCAAATGTAATCCTAGGGATTTTATCATACTACTACCTTTTCCCAGAAATGCCTGTGCTAATAGCTGTTGAATCTTAAAAATCGTATTCTACGTGAACAAACTTTATTATTTATAATCAATATTTAAATAAATGTAAAGAAAGCTAAATGTTATGTGCAAGTACAAACTTGAAAGTCGCAAGTTGAATCGTTGCCAAGACATAATGGGACCCCATTTGAAACAGTGACAAAGGATGTAAAATGTTATTTTTGAGTGGCTGACTTCGACCCGGTTAAATGAATTCACAGTTTCATTTTTACTTATGTTCCTGACATTACGTGCTCTAGAGAGTGTGAGACGACATAGCTTTTCTTTTGTTTATGCTGTTTTTCAGCTTCTCGTAAAGATGTAATCAACGTTTTGACAAGTTGATTTTGTCTCGTTTCCAGCATTTCTTGCATTGCAACTTCTTTTCAGAGACTTATTTCGCCACGTTACAAACTATTAGTATTCATTCGAATCTCCCTTACTGGCCACTGGGTGCCATGAAATGTGTTTGATATAAGGATCTTGTTTTTCATGTGCTGTTTGTATATGTGTTGGATACCTATAACGGATTTTCTAAGCCGTAAGAGAAAATGTTCTCTGTAATAGTTTTGTTATAATTGTCAGCTAATGTTGTGTTCACATGTTACATATATTTTAATGCTGAAAAGCAGAATTACTATGATTTTTATTAGAGTACGTCGTTATTAAGCGTTGAGACATTAACTAAGTTTCGAAAGATGTAACTTTACCAAGCCTTCGAGATAAAAACTGTCCATTCGCAAATTTTCGATTCGCGAGGTCTTACTCAACTCACACAAAGTTTACTTTAAAAACGCATTGAAGGGGTAGGTAAACTTGCAGTCTGAACTGTGATATCTTAATATCAACTATTTAGAAGAGTCGTCATATGTCGTACCAAGATATGAGTGTCCATTACCGAATATGTGCAAAACAATTAGATAAATGCTGAAAGTTTGTTACGGATCTTACACGATAAATGTAAGCCTCTTGCTACAGACATATTTATTGTTGTCCAATGCCAGATTCAAATCCTGGAAACCAAGTTAAAACATCAATACTTTTTGTAAGCTAAATTGTAGTTGACTATTCGACAGATCGTTTATTTGTTAAATCTTCTAGATATAAATGTGTACTTCTGGTTTTCTGTCAGTGATCTAGTCCTATGACCAAGATCTTGTAGGTCAGTAGCTGGAATTTACCAACCCAAGAAGGCGGTGACCTCGAAACCCGTGTATTTTAGTTCCTCAGGTTAAGGAGATTACGTATTTGTCTTTGTTCGTTTGTTCATGCGTTTTTCGTCTGTTTCTCCATTTGTTTAATCTGTCTTTAGCATAACACAAAACGTTTATGGGCGAAATGATTTAAATTTTTTTGGTAAAATACAAAACAAGACCTGTCGATAAGGCTGTGGTTCTGATGCATGTGAGTGTAACGACAACACGGACAATTTCAGCTGTCTCGGTAGAAGTTTGTACTCGCGAAGTACTTTCGAGTTTCCCGTGTGGTAGCTCCATGACATTTCATTGTTTTGAATTGGATAGAGCCTTCCATTTAAGACATATACTTTAAGTGGACTTGTCACTATGATGATTTTAATCGAATTAAAGGGAGCTCTGTACAGGTTCCGTATGCGAGATACTTGTGCATGGTTTATTGTGTATTACATTGTTATTATATATGTATCTTATTAGGCACCATTTGCGTCAGGTTGTTTATTGTGTGAGATTCATCTATTCTCGTTTTCATGACAAATTATTTCACAAACCTATATATTTTATAAAATGTGGTAAGGCTTAAGTGACGTGATGCTTGCATTAAGTTGCCTTGGTTACTTTTGCTTCTAGTTGTTTTGGTATGCACCAGTGATTATATTGCCACATTGATCGTACATGTTAAGAATGTCCGTTTCTACGCAATGAAATTACTTTCACGTGTATATGTAGAGAACTCACATTGCAAAACGTTTTAAACACTAGGTTCACAATCCGTATTTACACTTGACAAGCACTGTATCGTATAGATGTTGTGTGATCTTGCTAGTGGTGTTTATATTATGTTTTCTATTGCGCAGCGTTATTTGTATTTGGGTCCATGCGAAGCTGTTGTTGTTGCCATTGTTGCCATCGTATGAGGGCTTGAATCCATCTTTGATAGGGAAGTGAGTCGTATTTTTACGCATTTCAAAGTTGCTTACCGGGCATAAATAGAGCAAGATACGCGAAAGCTACGTTGCTTATTTGAGTTATTTTCTTCATTTCCAGGAATCGGCAAAACTGAATTCAAACTACAGTACTTCCTCGATTAACCGTATCTCGATTAACAGCCTCGATTATCCAGCCGTGACCCTGGTGCTAAACTTTATTTTAATTGAAGTGTTATCTTCCGTTTACGGTCACAAAAACTTGTTATTTGCTATTCAAATCACGTCATGGTGATATAATTATTTCCTTCAGGGAGTGGTTTCTTACTTGTCCTTTCCTACAGTGTAGAACGGCAATTACTTGGCAACTAGTTTGTGAAAACCAGTATAATTATTGATTTCTTGTTACAAAATTCGAGCTCATCAAATGGCTTCTTCGTCTCGTTCGGATGCTAAGCTTAAAAGAGTAGTTTTGACCGTCGACGGTAAGTTGAAAGTTCGTAAAATTGTCCGTAAAAAAGTGCCACGGGCAGAAATCGTGAATGAATTCAACATCGGTAGGTTGACTGTTAAGGATACAGTATTTGCAAAAATATCTGCAAGCTTTACGTCTTGGTTGATGAAGTGAACTCAATTGTTATGTCTTTGCACTTTGATTAGTGTGATAAAGAGTGAATTGATGGTATGAACTAGATATGCACTGGCTGTGCAGCCAGACTTATTGTTGCTGTGTTATTTTGCAAATAATTCGAATAGGACGTGCCTTTTTTGGAGCTGTTCCTTTTTATACCTTCATATAAGTTTAATGAATATAACAATGACAATTTTACTTCTGTACGATAAGAACACATCATAATTATCTTAGTCTTTTTTCTTGTGCATGATGTCCAAAAGTGTAATTTTGGTTAACCAGCTTTTTTGGGTTATCCGACACACTTTTAGAAAAATTATGTTTAGTAGCGGTTGGATAATCGAGGAAGTACTGTGTTATAAAGCAATAGATAACCGTCAATTGACGTAAAAGTATGAAATACAAGAAATATTTTTCTTATGAATAATTAAAACTATCTGTTGATCTTCCAAGTTTTAAAGCTTGGATATGTCACTTGCATGGGACAGTAGTCAGAAGCAAGTAAGCAAGACGAGTCGCCAAGCAAAAGATCCCGGAGACTGAAAAAAATGACTTCAAATGCACAGGAATTTCTTCAAATCTTGAGGAAAGCAACTTTAAAAAGTGTTACTTGTATGACCTGTTAAAATGATCTGTATTGGAAATCCCTCAAACACGTATAGAACTTATCACTTCTTCCCATCCCAATATTTTTGTAGATGGAAGCTCTTTAAAATTGGAATCCTCAATCTGCTTCCGTTTCTTTGAGAAAATGCTTGGAGATGAAGTTCATGGTGTTTGCAAAGGTCCTTTAAGTTGCAAATCCATTCATAACGCGTGCAAGTCGCTTTCTTTTAAGCGGAAGATGGCAAAACAATTTCAAAATGAAGCTAGTTAAAATCTTTCTAAGATAAGAAGGGAATGATGGGTTTATGCGATATTTGATCATCTCTTTTACTGAAAAAATACGGCAAAACAATGAAGGCATAAATACTCAAACAATTCTAACAGATATCAAAATTCGATCAACTATATAATTTTTATTGCTTTTCTGTAAAGATCATTAAAAACTGCATAATCAGCGCTAAGTTATTTTAAATTCAATTGCCGGGATAGCATCTTTCCCAAGCTATACATTTTGTTCCACACATTAACGAAACGAGCTACAGTTTCTGGCGTATTTGTCCCCTTTCTAACGAAAAAAGTTCTGGCATTGTAAGTTAGATTGTAATCCTAAATGTGACGTTACCTCCAAACCTGCAAGGCTACAGCGAATATATTTACTTCAGTGTCCACACAAAATTGGCCCTAAAATATTACCAGTCATCATTACCCCTAAATTGGGTAAAATTAAATATGATTGGCTATTCTGCTCTTTAAGTACCCGTGCAATCAACATGCTATTATTATTTAGTGTAATTTTTACTTGAGACCACGAGCGGATATATAAAAGACAGAGAGGAGTGTGTTATGGGCACGTCTTATCCAACTTGCTATCTCAAATATTTCTGCAGTTAATACACGTTTGTGCGAACATTTGGTAGGCAATTAGTTGTCTCTAATTTTAGCTTCAATCCATTCCCTTAATTTCTTCACATTAGTATATATACCATAAGTCCCTTTACGTGCACAGCCTTCGCCCCAGCTGACAATGCCAATCAAATAATGTCGCCGTTTTGATTGCGAGAAACATGCCAGAGGTCCTCCACTGTCACCCTGCAAATGAGATGGTACAACCAAGACATTAGAAAACGTGGTCTGTATGATGCATATACCAATCAATCTATCTGTTCATCTATCTATCTATCTATCTATCTATCTATCTATCTATCTATCTATCTATCTATCTATCTATCTATCTATCTAT
>JANTCA010027315.1:0-22269 GCA_024741275.1 Chironex yamaguchii | reverse complement strand
TGATTTTAGCGCAATGTCGCAAATTTTCAAGGCGATTTGCAAAGTTAACTACATAACACTTAAGTCAGGTCTTGGAAATTGTATTAAAATTGCGCATGAAGGAGAGGCTAGAGGAGCAAGGTTTTTGTGATAAAAAGAAAACATAAAGGACAGAGGACAACAGATGAGAACTTTCGACCAAATGCTACTCATGTTAGTGCAGTGGCGAAGTATAAATGGGAAATGTTTCATCTTGCAGTCGACACAATGGGTTTTTGTGTATAGATGAACATTTTCTGATGCATTGACGAATTTTCAAATATTTTGCTATGCTTATTCCAGAGATCTTTGATGCTCAGAAGGAGTTCCCATACCATGTGTCTGTGAATGTTGCAAAGCAATACTAAAGCGTTGATGTAGAAAAGCTCAAGGATGAGAAATGATCGTTCACTCAGACTTATCTTGGTTTGAGGAAGCTCTCACTGACTAAAGCCTCAGGTACACCAATTGCTGGCTGGGATCAAGAGAGCTTCTTCATGACCCTAAACAGTATTGTAGAAATTCTACTTGCAGACAGCCTTATTGTACAAAATACAAGTTACAAATTCAATTAGATCTATAGTGTGAGCGAACATATTTAAAGCTTAAGTTAGTAAAAGACAAGTTACAATCTACAACGGGACGAAGCAGTCGTGGATAATTCATCATGTTAAGCGCTGAAAAGAATTGGATTTCAAAATTTGGCCACGAAAACATAGCAGATATATATGCAAACATATCTACCTTGCAAAAAAGTTGACAAATGTAAAGTGTTAGGATTTAAAAGTAGTAATATCGTAAAATCACTTTAAAGAACTTTTACTTCATTTTGTTCGAAGATCTCGGTACAATAAATTGAGTTCATTGTAAAGAATGGCTTATGTATTGTTGAATTATTAATTCATATTAATTCAAAGTTTTTTGCTCTTCCCTTCTACACCCTTATTAGTACCCGCTACTTTCAGTTAGTCCCATAATCAAACCTGAGTCAGAAAGGTTTGTCGAAAATTTTTGCTCTTTGCCACTCCCTTCCCCAAAAAGGAGGTCCATGGGCAAGCGTCAAAGTTTAGAAGTTTTTTCGATCACGGAAAATGAGCGGTGAGATGAGAAGGAAAGATTGTAGAACTAAGCTTGTTGATAAACATTTTGTAAGAATGCAACTTATGATGGTCAAGTCAATTGTAGCAGTGACGTGCCTCAAAGATTAGCAGTTTTTCAGATCAAGGAAGATGAGCGGTGAGATGACAAGGAAAGATTGTAAAACTGAGCTTGTTGATAAACATTTTGCAAGAAGGCAACTTATAATGGTCAAGTCAGTTGTAGCAGTGACGTGCCTCGAAGATTAGTAGTTTTTCAGATCAAGGAAGATGAAAGGTGAGATGACAAGAAAAGATTTGTAGAACCGAGCTTTCTGACAAAAATCATCACGGTAGAACGAACTCTGACATTTTCCGGTTACTGAGCAGAAGTTTTGCATTCGAGTCTCGATTGTGTCAACACACTTTGACTTAGTCATGATTGTTAAAATGTTCGGATACACATGGCCACTGAAAGGCACTGTTTGTGGAAGCAAGGGTACCTAACCTCCTGCAATTTTCTTAGAGTGTTGTAGATGTGAAAATGTTTTGGACAAATGCTTGTTAGGAAATACGTAACAGAATATTAAGAAACAATAACATGAGTACCAAGTATATGTTCCCATGTCATACTCTGCGTTGTATTGTATAGGTTAGATACCTCGTGTTTCGATGAGCGCAAATATACAAATAAACATGTTACGTAGATTTACAATATCACTAAGATGATCCTTGTAACTATTCTTAAAAAATAGGAATCTGCCGCCCAATGTTTAGAAATATTTATATACAAATTAATTAATATAAATATTTATATAAAAATTATTAATATTATACTATAATATTCATGTACAGGACCACAAATGCGAGTCTGAAAGCTAAGATATGAAGTCAGAAATCAACCAAACAGCTATATCTTTATGATTCTTAGGATTTCAGAGTATGACTTGTATCGTAAAGCTACTTCCATGCTTAGACTTTACAATAACAGCAGACAATTTGAATTGCAAAGGGTGTTCGACAGGGAGCTAACATATCGCTAAAGTGTTTCACTCCATGTTTGCAAGACTATATCAGGTACATAAGACTGCGAAAACAGAGCTTTTAGGATTAATGAAGAGTTCTTTTTTACATCTCATTTATGCTGAAGACGTTGTTCACATAGCCAACTCTTATGATGAACTTAAGAAGCTGTTTCAAGATATGCAAAACGCAAGTAAGGAATCTTGAGAACCGTCTTTCGTCAATAGTATGTTGGAGGGGGCAATCTCCCACAAATGCCTTCCTGTCGCCACGCCACTCACCAGAGTGATGTCCAATAAAACAGAAATAATAAAAAGGGGTTTTCAAATCAAGCTGGAATAAAGTTGGATTTGACCAATCGAGAAAAACATAGTTGCAAATACCAAAATATCTCAAAATCGAAATCTAATCAAGCTTTTTTCCGCAAACGATTTCACTCATGGCTAATACTGATAACACTTCATCTCGAAGACAATACTAACTAAACTTTGTGTTTTCTCTCAGAAACTCTGCAGGTTCTGTTAGGTAGTTGAATGTATAGTGACCGAGGTAACAATGTAGTCAATATTACAATGTTGTTCCACTTGTCTGAGAAACTAAAATGAGAGTTCACAAGATGATATCATTTTGTCTATTCATTAACGACACTTCAGAGTAGAATAAAAAACATTGTTTGATGTTTCTCAGGCGATGGAATATAGGAAGCAGACTGAGAATGCTTAGAAGCAAACGTTATAATTAGAATATTGGTTTCAGCGTAGACAATCAGAAAATAATAGTCAAATGTTCTGCAAAGAGATAACTAATGCTCGATTCCTAGTGAAAAGACAAAGTGCTTTAGTCTAGAAATCCCGGATCTTAAAAGTAGAAAGATTGCAGAATATTAAAGAATACCTTGTACTACCAAGTAGACACTGAGAAGAATTTCATGGAAATAATGCTTTTGGTTCCTTTTTCTGTCTTATCTGTTTAAAAAGGTTTTCAAAAACATTTTCACCTTGTATTGACCGTGTTTTAACGTAGTAAACTTAAAATTGAGATAGAAAGTATTCATTAACAATCTCCCTGGATACCAAATGAACCTGCTATTTTTCACAAATTTTTTAACATAAAAATTATCATGTTTTTGTCATTTCAATGCAAATCTGATATGTTTAAGTTCTCTTAGTACTCTTTAAATCACTTCAGTTTAGCCTGGCATTTGTTATTGTAGTTAAAGTACTTAGCTGGGTTCCAGTGCCCAGATGAGGCTACCAATACGTCTTTCTATTCATTTATATGGCTTAGTGACTTAGAGCAAAGCCACACTACACTTCCATTTGACCTTGTTGAAATAGGAAGTGGAGAATAAAGCCCTGTGCTTAGTGATGTAACGGAACAGTTTGGGGCCAATTTGGAATAGTTCAACGAAGTCGTACGTTGCACAATGCCTTGAAAGTTGTTTACTGGTTGATATAATGAGAGACTGTTATTTTGGATGGATAATGTCTTTAATTTGAAAGCATTGTATGTTTTTGCTGTTTTGATTCGGGAGATATTTGATCTGCGCTGTGCTCAGTGATGTAACGCAACAGTTTGGGGCCCCTCGGAATATTTTCCTTGGGGGTCCTTTCAGAATGAAATTTTTTCGAGATAATACTTTATAAGATACTACGTCATAACTACTTTAAAGATAAAATTGAAGAATGAAAAGAAACAAAGTAATTTTATATACTAAAACGTAACAAAAAAGAGGCTAGATAACAGACAAATGTTCACAGTCAAAGAATGTGTGTAGAATCTACGGGCATTCATTCTGGTAAAGGTGTCAATTAGCTGCACTTTATTGTTTGACCTTGCTTTCTCGTTCTCGATGGATAAAATTGACACATCAAGCAATATTTCTTGAACTATGGTTGACCTCCAATATGTTTTCATCTGCTTGAGCTTCGAAAAAGATCTCTCAGCAGTAGCTAAAGTAACAGGAATTGTGACAAAAAGACAAAGAGCTTTGTGGACTTGTGGAAAGTCTATAGCTGTCCTTTTCTCTTTTATCTCCAAGCAAAACTCATTAGCAAATGCCCGTAGCTCTGACTTTAAGTCCTGTGTAAAATATTTGGGATACAGGCTCAGCAAGTTATTTGATACTTCGGAGATGTCTTCATTGGTGGCTCTTGGTAGAGGGTTTGGAAATAAAATATTAAACGTTGAAGTAACCAGATCTTGACCATGAAACCATTCTTTGAGCAGCATCAAAGCACTAACAACAATTTTCAAAAACACATTGATTTTGAATGTTTGTTCTTGGGTGTTGAAAATACTGTCCTGAAATGCTCCAATAACGGATCTTCTACTTTTTGGTTTGAAATCAACTTCTGTGTGCCAAAGACTAGCTGGCGCACACGCAGTTTGCTTAACAGACTCCCGGGACTCGCTTAGCACAACAAGCTCTGAAACAGAGCGATCGATTGATCAAGATGCAACAGTAAATCCAATTTCGGGGGATTTCAATTCACGGGAAATTGTCATGATAGCCCTTAGAATCCGTTCCCAGATAGTAATAAAAACACCAAATTCGCTCATTTGTGTTTTTCGATCATAAGGTAATGTGAGTCATAATGTGAGTCATAATGTGTGCATATCTGTCACGGACAGCATGAGCAGAAACTATACGACAAGTCCGCCTTGTGACACACAACTTTTTGAATGTCAAAGATCCTGTGAAACTGTTAACCCTGAGTTCTGTTCAATAACGAACAAAAAAAATATACAAAAATCCTTCAATGTCTCAACGAAATCATCATTCTCCGGTACTGCCCCAACAGAGTCACAAATGACCAGATTCAAGTTATGGCTGCTGCAATGAACAAATGGAACAAGGCTATCAACCATATTCTTTATTAATGTTTGCACACCAGTATTTATTCCACTTATGAGGTTCGCACTAATCCTCGGCAACTAATCTTTAGAAAATGTAGTCCAAGGTCTTCTAAGAATGTTTTGGCTGTTTTTGCACTACTTTCAGCCATAAAATTTGCTATTTGTACAAGTCTCTTCAAGGTCTCTTCAAAGTTACATTTACAATCCTGGACCCAACGGACGGCAATGCTTAACTGATCTGCTTATGTTATAACACTGGTAGAATCTAAAATCAATTACCAGAAAGGAGCCTTGTTGCTATTTTGAGCAAGAGATTAAGTGTCTGCTTTGGGTAGAAGTTCAATAAGTTCATTTTTAATTTTAGCATTCAATTATTTTGTAGCTCCTTCAGGGAAGGAAAGAACTTTAGCAAGGAATATATCGTTTTCTGCCTGCAAAACAACTAGTCCAAGAAAGTTACCACCCTTACTTGCAACTACCCTGTAAAACCTCTTTTCAATGTCTTAATGCGGGATTTTACGTTGTCAGGGTATGAATGATCAACATAATACGACCAGGCACGTTGACCCCAACAAGTGAGCTTTGAGCACTCTTTCGTTTTCCTCATCTATAGTTTTACCGGACTTCCACTTAAGATAAACTTCCGAGCACCCAATGTGATTTGCAGTTTTCTCGTGCCTTTTTATCTTCACAAGCATGTCGCGAGTTGAGCCAGATACATCATTTACCCAAGCCATTTGATCAAATATTTTATTCGACCTATCAGCAAAGAGTCAGCAAACTTCAGAGTATGGTTTTATCAATCCTATGGAACAAAAAAGCCAGCCTCTCAGTATTTGAATATCATTTACAAATTGGTGGTAGTAACTCAACTTGTGATCATCTTTCCATTGTCATCTTTATACTGATAAGGCCCTATTGATCTGCAAGACTCGTACATGAGAGTCTCCCTTTAAAGTGCAGCATCTTGAAGTGTACTTGGATAATGACTACAATCAGCAGGATAATATTTATTTATATTAAATTTGAATTATGCGTCTGCAACCAAGTGCTTCTCCATTAGCCTGCTAAAAGTTTCAGAATTACACTTTCATTATTCCTCTCCATTTTCTTCGACGCCATTGTAAGGCTCCTCTTCTTCGAGTAGCAGTCATCATCAATAAATTCAACAGGACAGTTTGAAGTTGACATCGTTGAAGCCAGGGTTGAGATATCCTCTCTGCTTTCTTTCGGATTTGTTTAGTGAAAAAATGTTACTATTTTTCTTGTCTTGGAATGAGTAGCTTTGATTATACGGGGTTTTTTTGCTCTCTTGGAAGCTTCAGAATTATGTCTTTGGTTTGAATACATTTTAGTCAGATGCTTTATGACAGATTGTAAAGTTTGAAACAGCCATTATGCAATTTTAGACGTAAACCTTAATATTTGTTTAGACGGAACCAGCTGATTTTGATTACTGAGTGTCTGAATTTATGATTCTAACAGAGCTCGCACTTTGTCGAAAGAAAAACATCAGGATTTAGCAAGCATTCAGTGGTTTTTAACAAGTAAGGAGAAAAGAAGCATCGTGCAACCTGTCAACGGGGAATATTGACATATTTAATCTCTTTTTAAATCAAATAGTGCAAATAGTGCTTGGCTATTGAAAATCTTTGGCGGCCAAACGTCTGGGAATCCTTAGAAGTCGCTCTAACCCCAACCTATGTCATTTAAGCAACTGCTTGTGCCAGTTTAAACTTGTCACAGGCATTCTAATTTTATGATGACAGTTAAAACAGCAAGCCTTCCTGTTTCATGCCGGTTAATATTTTTTTATGAGAAAGTGCTGCCTCGAGGCTCTTGGACGGCAACTTTGATAGTTTTGTCAAATTCTAACTTGTCTTGTTTAAAACTAAAATAAAATTTCGATTTCTCCATTAAGCACAATGACCTACTAAATAATTCCGGGTTGACCAAAGAATTGCCAAGCTGCTTCTTTATCCCAATATGACTGATTCCTTATCCATGGAATTACATAAAAGGAGTAGCTCTCATGACAACTTTGTGTGACAATTTCTGGAGATCGGCTCAGAGTACGATCCTTAGACGTCTTCAGGTCTAAGGCCGTGTCACCCTTTTGAACGAGAAGATGATAATAAAGAGAAGTCGGAGGCTACACGAATTCTTCTCCTTTATTAGCTGCTTCCACTTTTATGGTAGAGGTAGCTGCCGCAACTGTCTCTCCCTTGTTAACAGCTTATTACCAGTCGCCCATTCACATCAAGATGAAGGAGAAGATTATAATAAAGAGAAGTTGGAGGCTAAACGAATTCTTCTTTTGTTAGCTGCTTCCACTTTTATGGCAGAGGTAGATGTCACTTTTGTCTCTCCTTTGTTAAAGACTTACTACAAGTCGTCCATTCACATCGAGGAAAGGACAAGATGATGGTAAACAAAAGTTGGATGCCACATGAATTTTTCTTTTTGTTAGCTGCTTCCACTTTCATGGTAGAAGTAGGTACCACTTCCGTTTCTCCTTGGTTAACGGCATACTACCAGTCGGCCATTCAGGTCAGGATGATGGAGAAGATGACGGCAAGCAGACGTCGGAAGCTACACGAATTTTTCTCTTTATTTAGCTGCTTCCACTTTTATGGTAGAGCTTGTTGCCACTTGTGTCTCTCCGTGGTTTAAAGCCGTACTACCAGTCGGCCATTTACGTCAAGTAAAGTAGAAAATAATGGTAAAGAGAAAGGCAAGGATAAGGCGAATTCTTTTCTTTAATTAGCTGTTTCCTTCTTCATGGTATGGGTAGGTGTCACTCCTGTTTCTCATTTAACATGAAGCCACTAATACAATGAATATTCTTGGTGGTAGCTAAAGGCGTGATTAAAATGACAATTTTATATAATTTATTCTTTCCCGCCTTTTCTTCTTACCTTCCTTTTTCTCAAAGTACTTTTAAACAAATATATTTTAAAATATGTCACTTAAGTTGACTCTTTAGAAAGCAGAGACGGTATTGTATGCCTCTCCTTTTCTGATTGTTCTACTTAAAGACATCGTTCACCAAAAATTCCAATTTTAATGCAATTTGGTATGCATCATTTTGGGATTGTAAACAGTTAAGCATAGAGAGACCAAATTTAGCCATTATCATCCTTGGGTCTCTTAACCCCACACTTGTGTTTTTGACTCTCTGAATCTCGTATGATAAACACAATTTATCGTCTGGTTCTCTTAATTATTCAAAGGGATTTGGTAGAAGATTGTATGTAACAGGCAAATATAGGATTATATCCACTTTAATCATAATATCTTGCTTTTCTTCAAAATAATTATGCTGTAACTAATGATCTTTGAAAGTATTGGAACTAGAATTACCTACCCATGACAAGAACATCATTTTCATCCCAGTTAGGAAACAACTTGTTACAACACTAAGATTGAGCTTAAACCTTAATAGTCCTGTCTTTGTCCGTTGTGGTCAGACCCATAAAAACATATCTGTCTGTAAATGTTAAAACTCTTCGGAGTTCCAAAGACCAATAGTAGGTCTTTTCGTGGTATTAAACTCTGAGACTAATTGGTGCCATATGTTGTAAGACTTTGAATTATCAACTCCTTAATGAGATTAGACAGGGCACCAATTTTAAATCTCCATTTAAACACATTTAATACGTGATCGGTTTTGGGGGTGAGTCATACTAAATGCGGTACACTAGTTTGTTATCATTCGTTGGTGTTGATGTCCACACGGAGCATATTCTCTGACAGCATCTTCATAGTATCTTTCATGTTTAGACAGCCTAGTATTTATGACTGCTTGATGAACAAGTGTTTAATGATAGAGATCGTCCGTAGCTGGCATGTTGTCATAAACATTGGAGAGAACGCTGATAAATTAAATGGAGTCTTTTGGGCTGTTTGTCTGGATGTAATCATGGTAAGTGTTTGATTGTGTAACATGATAATTGGTTAGAAACAAGATTGATATGCCACAGTGTACTTAGCGAATTACTATTTTGATGATCAAATGAAAGGTAGGGATAAATTGACATCAACCATGACCATTTAAGAAGTTGCTATTCAACTTGAAATGACTATGGTAAGCCAGAACATTGCTAGTTCTTACTAAAGACAGCCACATTAAAGTAATGATGAATGCAATACGTAAAAATAAGTAGACGAATTTGCTAAGTATTGAATGGCTTTTGATAGTTTTACTGTACAACATATCAGTGTTATATTGGATAGTAGCATGTAAGGAGTAAAGAAGATGCCCTACGTATCTTTAAGCACACTGAATTAACACTGTCAAAATCTAGGGTGTATACTTTGACTGTAACACGTTGATCTGGTGTGCCCAAGCTTTTGTGAAAATTTCAATGAGCAACACTACATTCCCTTTTGTGAAGATTGACGCCCGTTCTCTACACTTGTTTTTCTTAACTTTATTAAGTGATGGTTTAGTCTTCCTCACCATTATTGACTATCAAGTAGTGTGAAATAAAAATGTACTTTACTTTACGTTCATGTAATCTGTTTGAATTTCGAAGATGCAAACGTAGACGAAATATGACACGCATTTTTCAACACGTGGTCTGGCGGATCCAAACGGCCAGTGATGCCGATGGATGACCACGTGATACAGTAATTAAGACCATGTGCTCGTATGCTTGTATGTTGAGGACTATTTCCACAAAGAGCCCTCTTTAAAAGTAATTAACCCTTACGAGGAATCCACGTCTTTTTATTTGTTACTTTTTGAATTACACTCACATCATCTCTAAGGTAAGCATAGCTTGTGAAGCATTTCAGGAGACAACTCCCTCACATAGAATGATTTTGAACGCGATATCGTCCACTCAGGTACTTTAAGAGGTACGATAATACCTTTTACAGGCCTTTGAAGGGACTCTTCAAACTCAAACAAACCTTGACGTCTTAGTCCTAAGCTGCCTTACAAAATGCCTGTACCGTTTGAATCACTTTTTAAAGATTTTCTTTGCTTAGAACTAAATTTAAGCATCGTTTTTAATTTGAGCTCTGTTATGATAAATCCTTTCCTCTGAAATTGAATTATAGTAGTCGTTGACCTTACCTTTCTTCTAATTTTCGATACTTTGAATTATAACCTCAGCAACAGATGAGGACGACTTCATCCTATCGTTAAAAATTGATTTATCTAGTGTCCAATGAATTAAAACTGGATTAGATTCGAGATGCATAATGAATATGTGGACTGCTTTGCCTTTGATTGCCTCTTTTCAATACTATTCCAATCTGAGGAGGTAGTTGAATAAAGAGGATGTCCTGCAGTTAATTTACTTTTCACGTAGCATGCTATACTGTTAGACAAATAAAACAGATTAAATATATGATTGCTTGAAATTCACTATTTTTTTCTGAATACAAAATTCATTGAATGTAAAATCTTCCTTCCATTATTCGCTATACTTTTCACTAGCTTGAATCACTTGTACGTACATTTTGTAAGGAACATTACGTCATATCATTCATTAAACCCCAAACACGAAGAGGGTCGTACAGATTCAAATTCTAACTAAATAATGTTTTGCAAGAAAGGGTGCTTGAGTAAGAAATATGTTGCGCAGTTAATGCGATTTTATAATTATATCATTTCAATCGAGTTTTGTTAATTAAGCAAAAGCTAAAAGCTTGTAATGTATTAGGGTATAAATACGCTCTTTATCAAAGACTGTCTGTTAATAAAGATCAAATTTTGTATGATCTGTAACATAAGCGCCTTTTTGGAGAAATGAGTGATCCATCTGCCAATTTTGACCTCGTATTGTAATCGTTTGTATTGTGTGGAAATGAGTGTCAAGTTTGTAAAATTCTGAGGAAGAAATCGTAATTCCAAGGCAAGCGCCGAACCCACGACTTTCTGCTTTCTGAACAGATGTCGACATAAATACTGTCTGTTAATAAAGATCAAATTTTGTATAATCGTGAACAACATTGAAATCGATTGCACATTTAAATCAGTGCTTACGACTTGTGCTTACGCTTTGGTCCAGAGCTTCAACTGAGCCAACTTAGATAGTGAGAATGAACCAAATGTTAGAGCATAGAAACAAGAAGAGTTAGACTGAGTAATTAAATGCGGTCAAAGAAGTGCTATATTAACTTGAAAAATTATCGTGAAATTAATTATATGCTTATAAGGAATATTTCTTTAAGTAATATTTCTCCACGCATCAGAGAAAGATACACTGAGGAGCTGGGAACAAGGCTTTGATATCACGTGGTCAGAGTACAATGAAAAATGTTTTGTTCTATTTACCACGCCATGCGTTTGAAAGGAGGCAGATAACGGTCGAGCACAAATTGCTCGTTCTAGCCACGCAAAAAAAACCCCAAGTAATTGCAGCAACAACGATAAGCTAGTTATATGTGCATTAGAAATTAGTGTATTGGCAGGAAAACAAAGTTTAACGAGGAAACGAAGTACCAGTACGTCAATAAACATGTTGTGTATAAAGAGGAGAACACTCCGATAATAGGCCATAGTCATTTCTTAAAGCTTCGAAGAACTTTATGTGCATTACGTATTCAACCCCCATGAAAAGAGATGATAAGAATTTATATCTACATGACTGTCACTGTAGCTTCTTACACTCGTTCGTTGCACGTCAAAAATGCATTTGCGATGATATGAACTGCATCTCTTATCATAGACATATTTTTTAGATTTCAAGACTTCAAGGCGCTAAGATCGACGGAGTGCATTTTTCATATCTTTCACCCAGTTTGCTCAAGATTTCCACCTTTCCCATTTATTACATTATTACGTTAAATGTAACGGCTTCTTGCCATATTGCATGTCAAAAGAGAATAATTTTACAAATACAGGTATCGTGCAATTTAAAATATTTGCCACAAAGCAAAGTTCGCCAGAAACTAATGTTGTCACGACAATTAGACCCATTCTTAAAACTTAAGTATCTCCATAAATATATCATGCTTCTTCGATTTCCTAATAAATCGTGTTTCTTCATATCTGATATCTAAGTGAAATCTTTTGTTCTCCATGCAGACGTACAACCAACTGAATAATCTAGCCGGCATCATGACCAGTGGAACATTTTCACATTCACTCGCGTGTCTTATGCTCGCCAGTATTACATCTAACTTGGTATAGATGCTGACTTATCGTACTTCCGACTGACCTTCCATTTACATATCATCGATTTACTCGTCTCAATTTTCTCTACACGATGTGTGATGAAAAAATTGGTATTTTTAGGATGCAAGGATATACACAGTATAGTTTACGTTTTAGAATGATTTCTCCCTACAGATAAAATGAGAATATTTTATCGTCATCAAGAGCGTAATGCACAGCAAACACTGTAGGATGAAAACGTTTAGTATCTGTAACATAAGCGCCTTTTTGGAGAAATGAGTGATCCATCTGCCAATTTTGACCTAGTATTGTAATCGTTTGTATTGTGTGGAATTGAGAGTCAAGTTTGTAAAATTCTGAGGAAGAAATCATAATTCCAAGGCAAGCGCCGAACCCACGACTTTCTGCTTTCTGAACAGATGTTGGGATGGTGTTTCTCAGAAGTGAAATTAGGCTGACATGATTCCATAATTGCGTCACTACAATTTATTATATCGTGGTCTCACAACACTCATTAAAGCAAGTTTTTTGATAGAAGGAACATGAAAGTCCTCTAATTTCACCTCTAAAATAGACGATTAAGATATAATGCATCCTCTCGACTCTCTTTGTCTCTTCTTTCTTATTATTGTCTCTCTTTGTCTCTTCTTTCTTATTATTGTCTCTCTTTATCTCTTCTTTCTTATTATTGTCTCTCTTTGTCTATTCTTGTCAATACGAACCCATGATTCATGGTTTTCCCACTGGTTTGTTATTTTCTCTAAAGTTAATTATAGATTGCATGCACAACTTTATCAAGTTTAAGTGTGACAACACTACTGCATTCATGCCTTCAACTAAGTCGATAAGAGCTTAGAGCTTCTAATTGTATCTCAATATTGCCAATTTTAATTTTCTTCTCATCATACATTAAAAATAATATTTAAACCAGAGAGGCAACTTGCAAGATGAAATCTTCTAGTATATGACTTTGCAAAGAGCATTCAGTTAAAAATGATATATCAATATTCATTTGAATCTGTGCCAAAGTAATTTTCGTTGTAATCGATAATAACTGCTTCATTCAAGTGGCTTTGTGCTACACTATGTGAAATTGTATATCACCACACTAAATGAACACAGGCGCTTGATATAAAGCTTCTTTATTTTCTTTAAATATTTAAAACTTATTCAAACTTGACTATATAATGCTTTATATCGCATTGGTTTTGGGTCTATTTTGGAACGCATTGGATGCATTTTGTTTCGTAGCAAACTCATTACTGAGTTAGATGATTTCCATGCCAAGGTTACTGACGTTTACTAGAAACTGAGCTCGTTATGAGAGTGGACTCCCTTTACCTTCTCTCACCAATGCTATTTTGCTTCTGGTGATAAACTGGCAACTACTGGCTTGCAAGATGGTCGTCTTATCCACTATACCACGGCGGCTCTTTGGATGCATAATCAGACTCAAAAATAAAGATAAACAAACACTAGCGCATAGAAAATTAATAAATGAAATATTTTAGGTAGAGCTTTAATTAAAAATGCAATTTAACAAGAAAACAAAACAATGAGTACTGAGATAGCTTAAGCATAGTGCACACGAAAAAATGTCAGTGTAAAGAGTTTAAATGTTTCAAAGTGTTGTTCATTAATGTCAGCAAAATTAAGCACGCTTGTGTACGTTTGTTTGATCCTTGTCTAGTCAGTCATTTATCAAATCAAGGGAGGGGTCCAGTTTATCTTCTCCAAGTTTTTATATTTTTAATCTTGGTATTTAGAAAGGACCTGTGAAAGGGACTAAAAGCTAAAGAAAGTGTAACTAATTAACAATAAAGCTTTCAAACCCTTAGTGAGATGATCTGGCATTAATCTGGAAACGTAAGAGCATATGGTCATTTCTAACTCTGACCTTTCCAGATCCACGTTAGTTAAAGTTTCGTCGACACTCGTTTGGTATAAAGGGAGATACCAACCTTTTGTGTATGTACCCACCCTATGAAACACATGTAATGTACTTAAAAATATGAAGTTTCGGTTATTTTTGATAACTAATTGGTTTTAATGAAGCATGAAAGCACAAAACGGTCCCAATGCAATTATGACTATGGAAGGCAGAATATCGTTTGTAGTGGATACTGGCATTCTTATAACATTTATTAATGAAGTATTTGTTATTGTGAAATGTTTATTAACATGTGATACATGTCAACACAAGTTTCGATCACCAACAATTGGAACTGAAGAAATAATGTCCATGTGCGGACATTCGTAAGCTGCTGTTTTAATTGTCTGCTTTTTTTTCTATTCCCCTGAGACATAAAATTCCTTAAAGCATGGATTGATCTTTTTAATATGAATATATAGCTAAAGTACTCTTAAATTAATACTTAATGTGATTGCGTTCAGCTTTGTGAAATTAAATAGTTTATTAATAGAGATTGATGACTTGGGCCAAAAAATCTTTACAAAATTACTGAGTACAGCTCATAGGTTAAAATCTACCTCCTTTGCATACCTCCTTTGCTCTCTATTACCTCGCATACAAGTAAAACTCAAGGGGCAATAAATTGAAAGATACTTCCAATAGTCTTAATAAATAATATTAAAATGTTGTGAGATTTTGAGCAAGTTTACAAATATATTTCATCAATACCTTTGAGCTATCGTTGACTTTTTTTGATTTTATATTCTCAAGCTGTTCTCCCTTAGAAAAGAAAAATGCACTGATAATATTTTATAAATGTTAAATATTGTACTTTTGAAGAAAAGATCAAACTAGAGCTATATTATGATAAAGTCTTATTTTGTACTACAAAGAATCTGCGCAATCTGACATCACCTTTTTGCACGTCATGAATGTTACGATGTGGGTTTCAGTAACATAGTACGTTTTTGCAGTAATCAAGCAAGACTTTATAACATAATTGGTATAATATAAGTAATCAAGATTTGAATTTTTGGGTCTGAATAATAAGTTAAAATTTTATCATAGTATATGTCAAATATCAAAAAGGGACATCTCTGCAAAACAAAGGATTGATGTCCTCAAGAAATTAACTTAAAAATTCAAACTAAGAAATGCCTTTCTTTAACGGATACCATAAAGTGATATTTTAATGAAGTAGTTAAAGTTTGATAAGTTTTAGATCCCTTTTTAGGTAAAAAGGACACTATATTATAAGAAAAATATTAATATCAGATATCAAATATACGTATGTCTGGTTGTAACTAAGGGATTTTGCATGCAAATAAATTATATTTTTCAAATTTCTGCGAAAGCAGTTGAACGTTTTACTGTTCAAAAAATCTTTAAGGAACTATTAATCTAATTTTTAGTGAATAAGCCCTCATTCCTGTTACAAAAGAAGTATTGTTGAGAACTTTAGCGAGATAAATTTCCCGATCACTAGCGGGAATGAGTCCAAAACTTAGAAATTACCCTTATTACCCCATTAAGAGTACGTATCTTACTACTTCAATAAGGCGGTGATAAGAACCAAAACTGGGCTAAGGAAGGAACCAAGGCTTAGCATTTGAATTAAGCTAGGTTTCTTTGCTCTTCTTAAGAAAATGCAATCAAGTGTTTTAAGACCACAGTAATGCAAGCCAAAGGTAGCACGTTGACATCTCTGGCAACAGAAGAAAGAGAACGCAGGTTTTGGACTACGAAGCCAGCCTATTTTAGTGCAGAGCGAACATTTTACAAAGTTCCTTAGTCGTGGCGTTGGGAGGCTGCTATGTCTCACGATAGATACACTGCTAAACATGGCAATATCCTGTATAAGCTATTAAAACTCACCGAAAGAAGTCCGCTCTGTAAGGATCCATTTGAGGGTAACCACTGTAATTGTAGTTCCCAGAATAAAAATAAGCAACTTTATCAAGCTTCATAACGATCTTTGCTTCAAAAAATTGTAACCTGAATTCAAAGGAACGGTACTAATAGAATAACTACTGCCTTTTTATACTTTCTTTTGTTATCAAAAAAATACCACATAGTGCTTGTGTATTGTAGTAACAGATATTTAAGACACGCAGACAATTAATACACAGGATATTGACATAAAAGACTAAACTATCTTTCACATGAGAAGTCCCACCAAGCTTGCATGTTTTTTTGTGATAAGTAAGGGGACAATTGTTACTGATTGGGAAATTTGCTCACAGTGGACATCCATCAGAATTCATATACTTTGTAGCCATCTGGTTGTGTTGCACAAAAGGATTTGTAACATTGTTTGTATTTCATGTTCAAATACGTTAAAATTATAATTTGATTTTCAAAAACGTTCAAAGAGTATTGTTGGTTTAATTGGAGTAATTTAAATAATATGTTTAAATGTCTATTAAATTGTGCTTAGCATAGAGTTGCAGCTGTAATTTTAAGATTTATATTACCTATGGCATCGATGGAAAAAAGTCAAAAAATCTTGGTTGTAACCTCTTACAATTTCCGGCAATGAATACTATAGACAAGTTAAGGTTTGCTGGCTAAAACTTGATTTACTAGTGTGTTTATGGTCCAGAACGTCTTAGAAGCTATTTGACAATAATTAGGTTTCTCTTGACCAAGTTTTGTAAACGTCATGTTGAGCATAAAAAATATAATTGTACGTTTAATCATCTAAAAAGCCCCGAAGTTTCCTGATTGTAAACCAGTGGTATTTCCATTAAAACCCAACTGCAACTACCGAAGATCAGGTGCCATTAGTAACTATCTAAGTTATTTTTGAATTGATATTATTGTTGTAATCAATTTTGATCAATCCTGTATTTAAGTGTGGATAGTATTATTTATTCTTTCACCCTCTGCTCTGTATTAGTGGGACTGTTTTCCTTACCAATAACAAACAAGTACAGACAGTAGACCCTGGTTGCAATCCCAGATAGTCTCGCTTTACCTTAATTCCCGATTCTACTAACACACTTTGTTCATTTACAATTCATAATATGTACAGGCAACAACTTATAATGCCTGAAACAGAATGCAACTTTCCTTTACAACCTTCTCTTCTTAAGCACTAATGACGCTTAAGTTTATTGAGGATTTTAGACTTACAATAATTATCTCCTTAAGCCGATTACAAATGATAGATGTTCGTGTTTTGTGGTTATAAAGGCTTGGCGACCAGCACCACTGCTAAATACAATGAATTGACTCGGATTTTCATATCGTGGGAAAAGACAGTCATCCTTACACTCAGAAATCTTTCAGTATCTCGATGTATTACAACCTGCACAAAAATTCTTCCACTCAGATTCAATAGTTTAATCTCAGTCAGAATCCTGCAGCAATCCGTTACGTTTTGCGCTAAAGTATGTTTTTTAGAGCACGAATGCACTGAATTATTGCAACAACTTTCGTGACTGCACGGGTAACCAAAATATTGCTAGCCCACAGATTGCAGCAAAACGTTAAAATCAAGAGACGATGCCCTTAAGTTATCGTTATCACTGAAAATTACGACAAAAATAACAAAATATTCAATTTGAAGAAAACGAATCTTTGACCCCAGATTAGCAGCTGTAACAAATGTTGCAAGTTAAATGTCATTTTAATTAAACTGCTGTCAAGAACTTCAACGTTGAAATATGTACGGAAATTGTCAGGTAAAAAACAGCCTCAAAATGTGTTTCTAATTATGTGAAAAATATAGTCCAACACAAGGTACATTCCTTGCTTAATACAGAGCTTTCTGTTTTAAGTGGAAATTATAAACCCATTTGTTGCATTGCTAAAGGAATCAATACTGCTGTTGCAAGTAGAGTTAAATGTATATGAAGTTGTCATCATGACAGTACAAATTACGCTCATAATTCTAAACTGTCTTGTTCTAGTTCATCGTCCTCTGATAGTGCTGAAAAAGCTATGGGACAATCACGTAAAGCCTTCTAGTCCTGTAAGTAAAAGCTAGCATTTGTTCCTGTCAAAGTGGACCATCAAGAACGCAATTCTTTTATAAGGAATATTAAATTATTCAGAAACCAAAATTTATACTCAAACCTAGCGTTATTTGCCTAAAAACTGTAGTAAAGGTAGTGTGGATGAAAGATGTTGGATTGATAGTGATAGACCTGATTAAGGGCATGTAGACAGCTCTGAAGATGGACAGTGTTGAGAGTGAGGTAAGCACCACCAATGGAGTGAAGAGGGATCTGCCGTACGGCCATCTGTTTTCTCTTTAGAAATTGATTATTTGTGTAGTCAGCTGGAAGTGAACCTGTTGTATTTACAGATAAAATAATTACATTTGAAAAAATCAAATCTCCAACAGATCTTCAGTATATTTTTACAGAAGAGAGCGCTAAATTTGTAGATGGGGAGCTGAAGCTCAATATGACGAAACGTATGAAAGATAAAGGTGCCTGACACTAGAAAGGTATATACATATTGTCGGTAAATACGTAAGTTGCCCAGGAAAATATCAATTTACCAGAGCAGTTAATTTAGTTGGTCCTAAGTTACCAGGACAAAACTCAAGCTTCGATCGATAATAAACTTAAAAAATAGTGATAGAGAAAATTGTATCCTTATAATACTTCAACGAATTTATGTGCAAAGGCTTATCAAATATATTAGATTTCATTATGCCTCCACTACTTTTTAGCAAAAGTATCAAAGTTGGTCAAATCAACAATATGAATAATTAAATCCACGACATGTGATAATTGTACACCACACGTTAGCTGACTCACCATATTTTGGCAACAGATGCATAACATTTGATTAAATCCGCGACGATAGCTATCAAATCTGTCAGAGTTAATAAAAAACATCATAAGGTAATTGTACAAACTACTTAATTTGGTCCACCAGATGTCATCAGATCTACAAAATTTCAAGAGACCCACCAGGTTTCATGACATCTACCACCACTGATCCATCATATTTCGAGCAATTTACAAGCTGCCATCATGCTTACTAAATGTCATCAAATTACTCACTTAGTACATCAGCTTTGATCAGACTCAATACATTCAGGACTATTCACAAGCTATCAGTATGCTTATTGAAAGTCATCAAAGTACTCACTTAGTATATCAGATTCGACCAGACTCAATATAGTTAGGCCTATTCACAAGCTATCAGCATGTCTATTAAACTTCATCAAATTACTCACGTAGTACATCAGATTTGATCAGACTCAATATAGGTAGGCCTAGTCACAAGATATCAGCATGCTTATTAAGTTCATCAAATTAATCACTTAGTACATCAGATTTGATCAGACTCAATATAGTTAGGCCTATTGACAAGACATCAGCATGCTTATTAAGTTCATCAAATTAATCACTTAGTACATCAGATTTGATCAGACTCATTATAGTTGGGCCTATTCGCAAGCTATCAGTATGCTTATTAAGTTCATCAAATTAATCACTTAGTACATCAGCTTTGATCAGACTCAATATAGTTGGACCTATTCGCAAGCTATCAGTATGCTTATTAAGTTCATCATATTACTCACTTAGCACATCAGCTTTGATCAGACTCAATATAGTTAGGCCTATTCACAAGATATCAGCATGCTTATTAAGTTCATTAAATTAATCACTTAGTACATCAGATTTGATCAGACTCAATATAGTTGGGCCTATTCGCAAGCTATCAGTATGCTTATTGAAAGTCATCAAATTACTCACTTTGTAAATCAGCTTTGATCAGACTCAATGTAGGTAGGCCTATTCACAATCTATCAGCTTGCTTATTAGAATTTATCAAATTACTTACTTAGTACATCAGCTTTGATCAGAGTCAGTACATTCAGGACTATTCACAAGCTATCAGGATGCTTATTGAAAGTCATCAAATTGTTCACCTAGTAGATCAGATTTGATCAGACTCAATATAGTTAGGCCTATTCACAAGATATCAGTATGCAAAATAGATTTCATCAAATTAATCACTTAGCACATTAGATTTGATAAGACTCAATACAGTTAGGCCTATTCAAAGGCTATCAGCTTGCTTATTATAATTCATCAAATTACTCACTTAGTACATCAGCTTTGATCAGACATATGTAACCAGGTCAAAGGACAAAACTAACTTTAGGTATCTTACCTGGTTAACATGTGATGAAGTTTGTTGTCGTAGGATTAAGAGATACATCCATTGTCCTCCCATCACATGAGGCACATTATCCTCACATGTTTGCAATAATCCATACCTTGCTAGTAGAAGGTATTGTACTCTAATGCATGACAGAACCTTGAGCTCATCTCATGATCCCTTCTAGACTCTGTATAAATACTAGCCTACAACTGGATTTAAGTTAGTTGAGGAAGTCATCTAGACTCTCAGTTACTACTCTTGTGTTATCGTTCTCTAATATAATAAAAGTAAAACAGCATTCTTGTTGTTGTGGATGAAGTTTTATGGACTCCGGTCACAAATTGGCACAGTGGACAGGATTCATCCAATTATAACTGAGAACAATAACAGAGCTGTTCACCATGTCAACAGAAGATCAAGTAGCTGAGCTGAAGAGACAAATGGAGCTGATGTCCCATGCTATGGAACGACTCCAAATGCAAGATACTAACAAGGAAGGCAGACAGCCAGTTGCCAAGCCGTATGTTGTGGTACCAAGAGAAAAGAAGATACTACACTTCTCCAGCCAGAAGAGTAAGGACAAGCTGCCAGTCGCAGATTTCCTTGATGAAATCAAGAGTGCCATACGTAGTAGAAGGATCCCCACTGAGGATCAAGTGGCTTTCGTTACATCATACTTGGAGGGTTCAGCAAAGGAGGAGATCAAAATCCGACCTCCAGATGCAAAAAGAACACTGGATCAAGTCATAGATATACTTGAGGATACCTTTAACGAAAGAAGATCTGTTTCACATCTGCTGACTGTATTCTACTCGCGCAAGCAAAAGGATGGTGAGTCACTGAGGGATTATTCTCACTCTCTTGGCCTACTCTTGCAAGGAATCAAGAAGAAGAACCAGTCAATCGTATCAGGTCCGGATCAAGTGTTGCGGGATCACTTTGCTGATGGTGTACGAGACGTTCATCTCCAAAGAGAGTTGCGAAGGATAATTTGCCGGGACAGGAAGCTATCCTTCATCGAAATCAGAGAAGAAGCCATGTGTTGGTGTGAAGAAGAAGAGAAGACACCAGTGAAGCCAAAACAAGGGGATGTCAACACAGTTGCAGTTGCAGACCAACCTACTGCAATAATCAAGGATTCGCTAGAGATGACATCACTTGTGGAGATGATGAAGGAACAGCAGCAGACACTGAACCGCCTAGTGGACTTACTGAGCAAAGAACAACAGGGAACACTAAAGGCCCGAAGGATACAAAGAGGCCCAGGGGGAGCCAGTCATAACTCTAGACCTACAAGATGTTACCATTGCAATGAGCTTGGACACCTTGCTCGAGAATTCCCAGCAGCACAGACAACCAAAGATAACAGCAAGGATGCGTCAAACACCAGCCATCTCCCAGTTTGAGCCATGTGACAGATGGGTACACCAAGGGTTCATGCCCAGAGGACACGCTTGAGAATCGAACTATTGGAAGATGCCCAGTCACAGATGTCATAATCGAGGGATCAATGGTGCCATGCCTTTTGGACACTGGGTCTGAAGTCTCCACACTGACCAAGGAATTCTTTGAGACAGCATTTCCAAAGAAGCATCATGAGGCAAACACATGGCTAAAGCTCACAACTGCCAATGGGCTCGAAATTCCATATTCTGGGTATGCTAAACTCGATGCTGAAATCATGGGAGTGACCCTACACAAGAGAGGATTCCTGATTGTAAAGACACCTGCTGCACATACATCGCATACACACAAGAAAGGAGCATTACCATGACTCATTGGCATGAACATCATTCAGCTCATTGCCAAAATCCAAACTCGGGAGAAGAAGACCTGTATGCCAGCCCCTTGGAAGACAATACTCTCCTTATGCACCCAGGAGGCATGCAGCACTGGAGGTCTTGCAAAAGCTGCTGGGAAACGAGCCATCAGACTGCCAGCCAGATCTCAGGTTAACATACCAGCATGTGACCTGAACAGAAGACCCTAAACACACAGATTTGTTGAAAATTCTCGACTTTGTGGACTCAGTGGAAGCCATGTAGAAAGGAGCTTTATCATGACATGAGTCGTATGCTTTTTATGAGCTACGTTTCGAGAGATACTTCTCCCATCAT
>JANTCA010027314.1:7516-44148 GCA_024741275.1 Chironex yamaguchii | reverse complement strand
TAGTAGTAGTAGTAGTAGTAGTAGTAGTATTAGTAGTAGTAGTAGTAGTAGTAGTACCTGTAGCAGTTGCAACAGTAGCAGTAGCAGTAGTACTAGTACTAGTACTAGTAGTACCAGTAGCAGTTGCAGCAGTAGTAGTAGCAGCAATAGTAGTAGTAGTAGTAGTAGTGGTGGTGGTGGTGGTGATGTTAACTGGCTTAACTACACAACCAATAGCACATATTTTTGCTATTCTCTGCCTCTTGTAAATCAGAGTACACCTAGACGACGAGTGCTTGAACACATGATATTATGCCACAGTAATCTGTACTCAAATGCTGTGTGCCTTAGACACAGCACACACTGAAAATGTTTAATTTACATTTCACTTGTAGTGAAACAACGTCCCAGTAGCTTGGTTGTCAGAGCATCTGCCCAGTAAGCAGAAAGTCATGGGTTCGCCTCCCGCCCTGGACGTATGATTTGTTTCTCAGGAAAGCAACAATCTAACTCTAGTTTTAATATCATTCAAAATGGTAATAAGTCACGGGTCACAAACTAATCACATTGGTGACCCCAGAAACAGAGCACGCAGCAAAAAGTAATAATTCAACATCCACACTTTCAACAGCAACAACGGAAAAAGGAAAATTTGCACTCGATCAAGCACTTCTTAAAATATAACTCATCATGTCAGCCATGAAACACGCTCAATACAGTCTGCCTCAACGCAGCAACTCATCACGTTCGGCCATGACTCATCACGTACTACTGCCTGGCACTGACATCACAGATCTCACACGTCGGTCATCAAGAATCGAGTCTCACTACTTCACCTCGAGGGGGAGAGCTGTGTAGTGATGCAGTCATCATATCATGACCTCAAATTCATCTCTGAGAAACAATGTCCCGGTAGCTCAGTTGTCAGAGCACCTGCCCGGTAAGCAGAACGTTGTGAGTTCGGCTCCCGCCCTGGACGTATGATTAGTTTCTCAGGAAAACAAAAATCTAACTCTAATTTCAATAACACTCAAATGGTCATAACTGCAGGGTCACAAACCCGTCACACACTCAAGGATGTTGACAAATGTTTTTCCAAAGTAACATATCTAGTAACACCTTTGCCCATTTATTGAAGTAACAAATTTATCAATTAGTTGCTACAAATAACATTACAATCTTAAATTTGAACATATTTCCACATTTAATGCCTTAATCATGGACACGCATAGCAGCACACACATGGAACCAATAATGTGCATGTTGAATTGCATAAGTAGATGCATATTTTGGCACTGTTTTTGACTTCCTTCCTTCTATAAGAGTGAGAATAGTACACATGAAAGATACTATGTCCATGGTTTCCATCGCACATGGTAATGACAAAGGCTGTAAAATGCTCACAGCTAAGTTTGGTATACATAGACGTTCTAGTTAAACAAGTTTCTTTACCATGATTAAGCCTAATGCTCAAACAATGATACCCAAGAAAACAAATCATAGCTTGTTAAACTGAAGTAAATTAGGATACAACCACATACTATTGCTCATAACTATGAAAACGTTGATCCGGAAGCAAGGGCAGCATGAAGCAGTCCCCACTGGGGGGTAGGCTGGGAATTTACCAGATAAAAGGAGACTCTACCTGAAATTCTTAACTTGAAACTCTACCTGAAATTCTTAAAGGCATCATTAATCAAAATTTATCATACTGACCCATGTATAACAAATGAAGAATACAAATCAAAGTTTGATGAAGTTTACAAATGAATAATAAACTGTTGTTATTACCTCTGCAAAGGAGACTGTGTTTTCACCATGGTTGATTTGTTTGTTTGTTTGTCTGTTTGATGGTTGGTTTGTTTGCAAAATATGTCAAAAAGGTATGAACATATTGTTGTGCAATTTTAATGGTATGTTACTAGCCTGACTGGACAGAGTTAATGCCTTTTCATGATGATCTGAATCAAATCCTAGATTCTCAATCAGTGCAATTTTCATCAACATTGTGGTAAGAATGGCTTAAAAATTTGTTATCAACATCTTGCCTTGGCTGAGGTCTCGGCTTTCTGAGTGCATTTTTAGTTATTTCTAAATTTGTTCAAAATTCCAATGCTACAAAGAACTGAGAAATTTTTGAAGAAAGCCAAAATACACTGTATTTAAATGAACAATTAAGGATAGCTATTTCATTTACTGAGGTACTAATGTACATTAATGCACAAATGTACATTACTAATCTACATACAAACTTGAGGGAATGAATGAAATAGCGACAAGAGTGACCGAAAGTTTTTCAAGCTTACTGGAGATTGCAGATTTCAACTCTAACCAGTCACAGCTAGTCACTGTTGGTACCAGAGACTTTTGTTAGGAAGATTTCTCACTTAAATGTGCTACCTAAATTGCAAACTTATAGTTGTACAGGGTCTAAGCAGAGCAATGCAAAAAGTGAATGTAAAATAGACAATGACACCAAAAGAAATGGCAATGTTAACTTAATGATCATGAGACACCTGTATAACATCTCATTTTAGTCAAAACAAGCATGATTTCACCACTAATATTGTCTACAGCGCGAGATCTTTGTGGGAAGACTATCTAAACTAACTTTAGCAAGAAAAACACAAAATAGACATTTTGAATCTAAATTATGCATGCTTTATAATGAGACCTTCCCAATCTTTATTGCAGTGATATCATAAACATTAATTAGATTCTCAATACTATTTTTGCCTAACCCTGTACTAGGGGCTCAACTTTCTTCCCCTTCGATCTTTCTTGTCCTAAATCCCTGTCATGCTATTACTCAGCCAGCTTTAATAGCGATTGCAGGGGAGCAATTGAAAGTTGAGTCATATTTGATGGAATGCTTGTTGTGAAATATGCTAATGACAATGTTGTGCTAATAACTTATTTAACGTAGTAGTGTAGCTGCCAGAACCATTTCAAACAAAAGTGAAAGAACCAATCCAAAATGTGGTACTGTTTTAACTTTCTTGAAAAGCAAGCTGCAACTTGAAAATTCCGTTGACTTGGATTTATGAGTGGCTCCAAAGGGGGGTCTAAGTGGTTTTAGCTCTCCATTCCCCCCCCCCTACAAACACTTTTACATAGAAAGGTGATAGTGACTAATTATTAACACTATTTACACATTTTTACGAGTCGCACAAAAAACAGTGATGATCATAAAATTTAAATATAAAGGAGGTTAATCATTTTGCTAAAATATATAGGGCGTGGTGCAGAAAATTTTTCCTCATATTAGTAACTTATTTTGCCCCCATTCACCTGGCCACTAGGTTCATATTACTACAAAACAGTGAAGGTGGAAGATACATATTATGAGATCTTGCCTACAGCAAATTACAAACAATACAACTGCACACTTTTCCTGTCTAGCAAAAATCAGATGGCACAAAGCCGAGGTGATTTTACAGTCAATTGCAGAGAGTATGCTGATCACAAAACCATTTTAATGTCATTTAAAATTTTATACACTTAAATTAAAGCTGTTTTAATACTGAAAGTTCCCAAAATGTTTTGCAATGGGGTCAGTTTTCATAGAATACTCATTATTCAAAGCAGCTCAATTCCATGCCTAGGCTTAGGCAACTATGAAGAACACCAAGATGAGAGTTCTTTATGAGAGTGGGCTCCTGCTACCTCCTCTTGATAACAGTATCTTTAATGAGGTAATGTAGACTAGAACTGGCAACCACCAACTTGCAAGATCCTTCATTTATCCATGATTTCAGGCAGGTGAGGGAAAGGAGGGACTAAAAGACTACTAGAAAACAAATCTGTTACTCTCCATTTGAAGACATCAACCTGTGAGTTTTTCATAAACACGATCCCATTTTGTTATGTTTACTGCTATTCTTGATATCATGGCATGTCTTGCATGTTCTTGTAAACTAAGGTACAGTTAATAAACAATTATCCTTTTCAGGTCTTACTTGCCTACTAAAGGGACCCCAATAGTGACATAAACAACAAACAGTGGCATCATTAAGTAAAATAAAGTTATTAAAACATCATTATTACTTACCCAGCAGCTCCCGAGCTAGAGACAACCAAAGATGCGAATCTTGGTGACTTTACCCAATCTCTGACAAGATTACAGTCAATAACCTAGCAATCAGTCAAGGGTCTTGATGGTTTACTACAATATAGACATAAGAACAATAACAGAAGTACAATGATATGTACATATAGTCATGGGTTTATGCAATGTCTATTAACCACGAAAACAAACAATCAATTTCTTCTTAGTGGTACATGACGGGCCTTAATTCTCAAATGGTAAAGGGACCAAAGTTTGTAAACAATCTATTAAAGCGTGTATGATAATTCTCATCAATACACTCAGAAGTACACTAGGATATTAACACTTCAATTTGATGCCATGATAAATTTATGAAGTAATGCTATTTGGAGCCACCAAATAATTGCTGTTACACAGTAAATTATTGACACAGTGTGACTAAGGCTGAATTTACACTTGATCCAGCTATTTTGTGTCCATAAAAGTAGAGAGGTGTATCTCATTCATATCAACAATAGAGAGAAACAGGTCAATATGCCAGATCAAATTTAAAAAAGCACCAATTTTGTCATTTGAGTTCATTCTATCCAAGAAATAGAACAATCTAATATAATCTTATGCTGCAGCAAAGTCACCTGCAAGTACACTTGCAAAAATCAAGATCTTATTACGATGTCATATTGGAGAACAGTAGCCTAAAACACAACGGAAATTGAGGCAAGTGGAACAAGACCTCATACTAAAAGGACCCTTAGAATAAATTAGATTTCCTGTGACTAGTGGCAGACAACTTCAGCGTACTGTAGTACTCAAAAGCTAATGTGATTTATAGATTTAATGGGGGTATGTCAGCCTGTGATGAAATCTGAAAATCTCACTAACTCTCCAAATCTTGCAATAATCACAATTTCTTGAAAGGATACACTAACACAGACATCGTTCGAGTGTAAACTGCTTTGCACTAACTGTAATGTCTTCTCCATAGTAATTTAAATACAAATTCAGCATGCGTAAGACAGCTGTCTTTAAAATAAAGTTCCAAGAGCGATCAAGGTGATCACCGATAATAATCCTTGTGTTTATGCTATGTATTTAAATCCATAAAACATGTAATCGCACTTCACACATCCAACACAAACTTGTCACTGCAAATCCTACGCAAGTACATTAAGTCAACAATGATCGGTTTGGCCTTGTCTGAGTTCTGGAACAAATCACAACTGACAACGGCCGATTACACAGCCATAGCCCGTTGTAACATTCACGCTTTTTCCATACAATTCACCGATTGCAACACTTAAGTGAAATTTAGTTCCGTGGCAGTTATAATTTGTACTTGTGTGTAACAAGCATTGACGGTAAATGTAAATAGGTATGGAAAAGTCACCTCCCAACTCGTAATCTAGTACATGAATATCGTCAGATGGCGAATATAAAGTAGAATTACAGATTTCACGACGAATATAGACAGTAGATCTTGTTATTTCCTTCGTCAAATAGATTTTCGCGCACTCTTCCGCTTGGAACTTCGGTTGTAACAGAACCTTTCCCACTTCATTTACAGGTCAACCAAAACCTGGGGTGCGTAACTGTTGTTTTCAGTGTTAGAAACACAAAATCATAATGGGCAACCAATATGGCGCCAAGTTGGGGTCGGAATCATAGAAATAATTATTTCTATGGTCGGAATAGTTACCATAAATGATATACAGCTTAGCCTGTCACACTATCCACAACGCCTAAAATCTAATGATACCTACACGTACAAACTTGATTTGACCTGATTCATCGATTCATCTCCATAATATACAAAAGTGTGCAAAAGATGCAACTTTAAGCGTCATATTTATACTCGATATTCGGGGTGGAAATCAGAAGTCAAGAGATTAAATATATGTCAAAATTTTGAGACTCCCAATAACATTACCTGAAAAAAAAGAGATTTCTATTAACCAGGGACGCAGATTCTTAGGAAAAATGCTTGTCAAAAGAAACGGTACCTGTACAGCCTGCAAGCATTTCGTTGGAGGTGACCTGCTAGAAAACAAGACAGAAAATATATATCGTATCAACAATTTGCATTATAGAAAATTAACATTATATGAGAATTTCCCAATGATGCAATTTTAGTGACATGTAACAACTGAGGAAATACTTCCTGTACAATACAAAGGTTCAGGCACTACTGCTTGCAGCATCATGTATCCTATGTGCTAGCGTTATAAGGGAATATCTTCAAATAAAATTTGTTCCAACCAACCACGTATGCACGATAATCTAACAATCCGCGGCAGGTTCTAACAATAAACATTTACAAATAACATCGTATGAATAAAATAGTTGGGACCGTTTGTGTTGATACCATCGCAAGTTGAACTCGCTTGATATCCATGCATTTGATCAAAAATCATGCCAATTATCAATAAATGATCAGCCTCTTTTTTCCCTTCGCGAGAAGAATTTTTTAACACAACTCGTCGTTCCTATCGAGCTATGAACCCAGTCGTAATTTTTATTCAAACGCTGCTTTCTGTGGCAAATGTCGCCTTTGAAGTTTTTTTTCTTTTGCATGACAACTAAAATCCACACGACAAATAAATGCAAAATAATCGTTTTCTCTCTCCCTATCTGATGGGCCCTTCGTTATTTCCTTCCTTCTCCCCTGTCGATGTCTTCATTATTACCTTTTTCGGTACGAAATAATTGCTTAAAATGAATTTCCAGCTTAAAACTGTCAGCTAGAGTAGTCGGAGACAATACCCTTGTATAGTAACCGAAAAGAACTTGTAAATAAGATACACACTTTCTCCAATGAGGTTTGCTAACTTAGTTTTGCTACTTCACAATAATGCTGTACTGTGGGGCTGGTATTTAACAAATAGAGTATAAAATTTATACCCTTTCAGTACGCTTTCAGAGGAGAATAATCAACCCATCATTTTTCGACTCATATGATGTCTATCAGGCAAAAGAAAGCTGGGCCCAACTCCCCTCGCTCTTTAAGATACATACTTTCTCTATTGAGGTTTGCTGACTTAGCTTTGCTGCTTCACAATAATGCTGTGCCGTTGCACTGGTATTTAACAAATACAATATAAAATTGATAACATTAAGTCCCTTTCCGGAGGAGGATAATCAACCCATCATTTTTCGACTCACACAATGTCTATCAAGCGACAGAAAGCTGAGCCCAACTCTCATCGCTCTTTATTTAGCCAGGAAATGCCTACACACCAATATGCGAAACTCACAACCCAGTAAACATAATGGTTCTTACTCTTTGCTCAGTTCTCGATTGCGTAGTTTCCTCTTTTCATAACAAATGCTTCATCAAAACTGATGTTAGTCTATTGAGAACACTTGGAACGCAATCTACAACAGGTAAGACAAACTCTCTAGTTTATCGGGACGGTACACGAGTACAAACACGCAGATTGAAAGTAACGTGGACTGGAGAGACAAATCCTCGATGGGTTGGTAAGAAAATGTTTCCACGGAAATATCTACGTCATTTTTGAATTAATAGCATTCCCTATTATTGCCATAATATTGGCATCCCCATTATTGACTGCCTTACACGTCGTTTCCTTAAGGTAAAGGATCCATCGATAACTTTGGAGAAGTCAAGCCACGTTGTTGGCTGGACCAATGAGAAACGAAATTCATTCTGCATTAGACTCCATCTTACTATTCAGCAAAGTCTATTCATACAAGAAAACTACAGCTTACGAATCATAATTCGCACAATGACAAATGTCTAGTGTGGATGAACAGAAACAGTCGGACACAACAATGGAACAAGAGCACTATGAAAGATGAAGAGGAGAAGTCCATGAAATGAAACGGAGCACTCAGATAAATATAAAGAGCGCTCAGACACATACACGAGCACCCACACAGACGGATAACAGCACTTGGACGGTTGCACTAAATTAGATGGACGTGTACTCACATGGATTGCACACACAAGCACGAACAGGGGCACCAAGACTGATGGGCAGGGGAAATCATACAGGAAGACAAGAGCAGTTGCATAGATGGACAGGAGTACGAAGTAATATGGACATGAACACCCATACAAATTGACGGAAGCACTAAGATTGGCGAACAGGGGCACTTAGACAGAAGGACTGGAGCCGTGAGACTTTCAGACAAGAGTAGTCAAACATTTCGACAGGAACGATCACACAGACGGGCAGAAGAACAAGAAAGATGGACAAGAGCACTTACATACAATGACAGGAACACTCAGATAGACGAACAGAAACACTCAGAGAAGAACGGGTACAGTATGGCTTATAGAAAGGAGCAGCCAGACGGATGGACAGGAGTGGTCAGAACAATCAGTCAGTTAAAGTAAACTTTCCTAATAATAAGGGTCGCTCTGTAAAGAATAGATAGAGAAGTTCGCATAGGCCTTTAAGTCTTTTTAAAAAGTGCTGCGGATTAAGTGGAATCTAAAATATTCTCTCCTTCCGAATTATTTTTGTTTCTTCATCGGACTCGCTCGTTTAAGTTTAATTTCGTGACTCGTGCATATGAACTAAATGTATAATAAGTACATATGATTAAGCAGCCTTTTTGATTTTGAAAAGCGCAACTTCGACAGCACATTCCACGTTTCCCTCAGATAAACTCAGTGATGAAGGCATCCTGACCCTAATACACGAAGGTCAATTAACAATTGGATTTTAAAAGATAAGTATGTCAAAGCTGATGTGATTGAACTTGATCACACGATAACCGTCACGAAGGGACTAGGTAAGTAGAACATATTTTGTGGTCAAAATTTGCACTCCTAGCTGCCCACTTCATTTACGTCATACACAGATAACAATTAATATTGGTCTTAAATGGACAGCGAACGCATCTCTTGGGTCATGTAATGCAACAAACACTTTCTCTGAACAAATTTTTGTGATTTCGGGGTTGAATCAATTACTTCTCTATAACAGCAGACAGGTGTCAGGTATGCAATCGGAAGGCTTGGGCTCGGAGCCCATCACTACAGCAAAAGCCCGGAGCCAAATAGCTAAGAACCCTTCACTCCTCTCTGCAGCATCTACAACTAAGGGATAATAGCGATTAATTACCAGTCAAGGGCGTGCCCTTCATTAGAATTGCAGTTGAGAGACCTTGGCTCCAAGTGCAACACTCCGATCAGTTAACTCAAAGACATACTACGTCAAAAGCCTTGAATTTACAAGCGGATAGTTAACCTTTTGTCAAGGTTCAAAAATTACCCTGTACATTTTACGTGGTCTGTCACTACCTTACATCGCTTTACAAGATCAACTGCTGTCATATGCGTCCATGATCTTCAATAATTTAATTTTTCCCAAAATAGGCCTGCTGAAAGAGAATCTTTCCACAACTGCTCGAGGCCTGCTCGGCTTATTCAGGTTTGCATTTGAGGGATCCCCCTCCTCCCCACAATGATCGTAATTATTCCAAACAACCATTCTACGACGTTCATATGTAAAACACCAACGGACAGCCTAACATGGCAGAAATGTCAACATAAGAGTCTAAGACATCTATCTTACTGCTAGTTAAGGTTAAGGGGTCATAATTATCTTACAGAAGTCAAAACGCCATCCTGTTGGCTAGACAAGTCAGAAACCAAATATCTTTGCTTTAACCTTCACTCTACAGTCTAAAGACGTCCGTTTATATAAGTAAACATTTGACCAATGAAGCGTTCGGTACAGATAAACAGGAACAATCAGAAAGATAGACAAGTACTGAGACAGGCGAACTGGAGCACATGAAAAGATGGACAGTTACAACTCAGAAGTCGACAGGAGCAATATGACAGGCAGACAGATACACTCGAAAAGATGCACAAAAGCACTGTTATAGACGGACACGAGCACTCGGACAGACGGTCAGGAGAAATAAGGCAAACAGCCAGGGGCACAAAGGCAGACGGACACCAGTACTGACATATACTAACAGGAAGGCTGAGTTACACGGACAGGAACACTCATAAAAATAGACAAGAGCACTGAAAAAGATGGATAGAAGCAGTGAGATTGATAAACAGCGAAACTCAGGAATTGATGGCCAGGAGTTCTCAGAACTATGGCTAGGATTACCGAGACTAAAGGATAGGAACATTCATAAAAGATGGACAGGAGCACTGAGGTAGGTAAACAGGAAAACTCTGATTGACAGGAGCACCGTCACCGAGGGACAGGAACACTCGAGATAAGTGGACAGGCGCACTCAGACAGAAGGACAAGAGTACCCAGACTGACAGACAGGACCTGTCAGATAGATGAACAGAAACACTCAAACGGATGGAAAGGAACACTCACATCGATGGACAGGTGCGCCGAGATCCACGGACAGGAGCAACCACATCGATGGACAGGATAAGTCAGACTGATAGACACGAGAAGTCACAAAGATGGGCAGGAGCACCAAGATAGGTAAACAGGAACACTAAGATGGACAGGTAACTCAGATAGACGGGCAGAAATAACTAGAAAGGTTGACAGGAGCACCGCCATCGACGCGCAGAAAAATCTTAGAGAGATGGAGAGGAGCACTCAGACAGACGGACAAGAGTACTGACAGACAGGACCTGTCAGATGGATGAATAGAAACACTCAGAGACAGAAATGAGCACTTGTACAGATTGAGAGAAAACATTTTTCTTCATAGTAAGATTAAGATTCCCTAATGGCTTAGGCAACCAGAAAAACTAAAACAATCTTTTAATAAGTATAGAGAAGACAAAACAAGACAATCCTGTACCTGTAATTTCGGAAACGTTTTATTTTCCATTCATATAAACACATTTAAAGCACCAAATTAGTATTCTCATAGTATCTAATTTGTGCCAACATTGTCCCCTTGATTCCAAAAAGAAACATTAAAATTAGAGATATACATATCAGGTATAGGTTAAAATACACGCTGTAAATCGCAAAGTAAAACTATGAGTTAAAAATTCGAAAGGAACATTAAAAACAAATTCTTAATAAATCAAAAAGAAAAGCAAATAATGAAAATCGATTGCTCAAAACATTTACTTGAGCAAAAAACCGACAACTTTAAACTAAGAAAAAATCTTCACAATCCTAAAAATGCTGTTACACAACATCACTTCGTGAAAACGGAATCATAAACTCAGATTTGAAAATCCAATTGTAATCAGGAAATCTACATAGCCAAGTATACGAAACTGACAACGAAAAGGAATAGGAAGACTGTAGTACATTCGTCAACGTTTACAAGAGCATACACATCACATGCAAAGCATATGCAACTATTACAAAGTAAAACATTAGTAACTTTGCAAGTGGATGCCTAGACGAGCAAGACTGTACATACATCGCTTAGGAAGTATCTCTGCGAGTGTATGTCTAAACTGCATAACTGTGTGTGCATCGCTCTCGCGCAGTTTGAATACACAGTATCATATAACCAGAGTGCTTGACGTGACCACATTACACTACAAACCCCTGCATAGCAATTATACGCCAAAAGCTCATAGCCTAACGTCAAAATATTAACTAAGCCTTTCAGTAACAAGGTATTGCATTTTCCAAAATTATAAAATCCCAACCTATCTATAATGTCAAATCATTTCTTTTGAATATTTCCATTAATGAAATATCACAACAGCGACGTACTATAAGATTAAATAAACTAAATAGCTTCAAACATATAAATCAGCTAAGATTATCAATCTACTTTCCCGTTAGTAATCAGATAACTATGATTTTTTAATACAAAATCTATCCTGAAACCTAACAACTATTATATTTCAGGTAATCAACTTTATCTTAAGTAGACGACTCCTCTTTCAACACCCATATACTCGCAATAAAAACCCCGTACTCTAAAGAAAGCCTTTTTATTAAGTTATGGCCTCAATTCATACTATATTGGTTCTTCTACAAGTCAGAATAGTACCCTAATAAGGTACCTAAAATCTGAAACTCTAAACTAAGATCGCAACTTGTCAGAGTGCAAATATTCAAGCACCTCTGCTAGAAAAAGTACCTTTAAATAAATCATTGCCTAATTCCTCGCTTTTAACTAAGCAGATGTAGTATGTACAAAATGTAGTCTATTAAAGATCACCGGAAACATAGAAATATCGGCTAATATGTAAGTCTTTCACCGTTTACAGAAATAGGGCAGGAATTCTATCGCAACTCCCATGTACACTAACGGCAATGCTAAAAGCCAAATTCACTGTAACACCCCCATTATTTAGCCCTATATTTAGCCAGCAAAAAACATGGAGATCGTAAGTAAATTGGAGGCAGCTGTTCTACTGGCAGACAATAGAAACTAGCAAAGCGCAATCTTGAACGCAATATTCTAAAGGGAACTTGCGCCCAGTTATTTTCTAATCCAACTTATCGGTCCCGACCTACACTTTGATTACGAAGTGTGGATTCAACTTTGGATTCCGTGGTGTCACTCTTATATGGTTTCCTTTAAACCTGGTGGGAGAAAGTTGGAAACAACTGAATCTTTCCTTTCCAATTTTCTTAGTGTCCAATTTCAATATGGGACGCACAATCCTTACTACAGATTGTTAATAAAAAGCTACATCGACCCGGATTCACCAGCGCGCCATATTTATGTAAAACACACGATTTTCATGGCAAATAGAATCAAAGTACTTTGAAGGAGACTGGTACCTAGCTAATGCCCAATCAGATTGAAGATTTTAACCCTTGACATATTCTCTTCATAACGCTATACACTAAATAGTACATAATATGGTGAAATTTTTAAGAAGTGCACTTTCTTTTCCAGTTACGATCTCTATGATCCTTACAGCCTGCGGGTTTTGCAGCAAAAGGTGACTTAAGCGAAAACGAGGCTTTTGTATCATTTACAAAAAAATCTGGATTTACAAGCGCGTATAAGCGAATGACACTTCAGGATTTCCATTTTCAACACAATATTTTGCTGTTCCATTTACAACAATTCGATCCGATTCTTTAGGCGTTTCTTTTGTCCTTTGTAATAATTTATCACTATCTTCCTTACATTTCTCTATGTCTTTCTTAGCTCCTTTTATCTTCTTCGGACTCACCGGGGTCGGTTTTAAATTGTAAATTATGAGTCCAAGTAAAATTCCACCAAATGCAATAAAATATAGGTAGGAAAACTGAAAAAAGGTAAAAATTATGGTGAAAATTAAAATAATGCCACTGAAGTTACAAAATCTAAGTATTTATCTTTAAATGTAGATATTCAAGTTATAAAATACAAGTATTCAAGTTAGATATATAAGCACTCAAGTTAAAAAATACAAGCATTCAAAATATAAAACAAAACCATACAAGTTATAAGATAAAAGTATTCAAGTTATATGTAACCATTCAAGTTATAAAAAATAAGAATTCAAGTTATGACACATAAGCATTCAAGTTATAAAATATAAGCATTCAATTTATAGATACACAAGCATTCAAATTGTAAAATATAAGTAATTATATAGTATTTATTTTATCACATTTGCATATGAAAGCGGAAAAGAAAAAATTAGGCAGGTTATGAAAACTGACATTAGGGAACAAAATATGGAGGGAAAACTGGGATATTCAATACTGTAACAACCACAAAGGAACGTTAAAAATTGCCACAACATAAGCTGTTGTCAAAAATCACATGAGAAATAACTTGTCATATTTTCAAGCTTTCTACAGTAACATTTTACATTAATGATTCTGCAAGTGTTTAGGAATGACTGAATAATTTTAAAAACTGGCATAAAAGTGACGTGCAGTTTGCCACTGGCATACAACTAGCGTAAAATCCCCGAATGTAACACTGCAAGCGGGGGGAAAGTAAACGAAAATAAAATCAAAGTTTTGTCCTCATTTTCACAAAAGGGGTCTTCCTACACAACAACACCACCCCTTGCACCTACAGTTTCCCCTATACCAATACAATTATTAACTAACAACGAATTTAACAAGTAATGGGGAGCGGGGGTGTAAAAAAATCAAGCAGTTTTTAAAACAAGATAGTCCTCAATTGAAAAAACACACTTTGATTGAACGTCAATTGACTTGTAACGACCGCTATAAATTCCCTGATTTTATCTATAGCAAACATCTCATGTATCAACTTTGGAATCTATGGTGCCACTCTGAAAAAACCTAAATGGGTGCTACCCATACACGCGAGAGTTTTGGGAGCACAGTATCAACAATTGACTAGATTCGCCTCTAATGCAGTAGGCATAAAAAATCCCTGTGACAATTGTGAGACTTATGAATATTTTTAAGCGATACGACATTTTTACCTTGTATCCGAATAGAAAAAGACCAAACAAAAGAGTGTAAAGGTCCGAGGTCAACAGCGACAAGTTGACTACTGTAGCGCTACTCAGTGTCATTACAACAGGCATAAGGGAATAGTAGCAAAACTGGCAGACGGCAAACGAAATCAGCAACAAAGCTGTAAGGAAAAACATCATCAAGTCATGGCAAGCACATTTGAAAAAATAAGCGAGATATATGTTCCGTAACTAACATTACGTAGGTACAATAAGCGAACGAAAATGAGTGAGCAATAACACAAATGGACATAAGGAGACTTATACAAACATGCACACGTAAACACAAAGGCATAAAAATGCACACTCAAGACATGTACATTCAAACTTGTAGGCAAAAAGCTGGCATTGACATGCACACAAATATGCATAAGCATCTATAAACATGCACGCATAAAAATGTACGCTCAGACAAGCACGCATAAAAATGCACATTCAGACATGTACACACAAACGTGTAGGCAAAAAAGCTGGCACAAACATGCATAAACATGTACGCATAAAAATGCGTACTCAGACAAGTGCGTATAAAAATGCACACTCAGACATGTACATACAAACACGCGGGCAAAAACATGCACACAAGCATGCACGGATAAAATTCCACACTCAGTCATGTACACCCAAACCTGGGTAAAAAACGCAGGCACAAGCATGCACGCACACAAACATACAAACATACACAAACAAACATCACTATTAGCTTGCACTCTCTTGGTCGGATTTTCAATACAACTGACAAGAAATATTTTGTCACATGTAGAAAACAGTATTTGGACACATCTGTGAACTATACCCTTTATCAGCTTCAATCAATAACCAAATTTGTAACACGAGCTTTGTTAAAAACTCAATCTAAATGTACCGCTTACGATTTGTAGGACAAGATAACAGGTAGCAAGGTCAAAGGCAACGGCTCCTAAAGCTAATTTTATTAAAATCATACGTATCACGAGAACTAGATAAAAACAATCAAGGTCATATAGAACAGAAGTGCTGGCAAATAGGTCAAACAAACCACAGCACTGTGCGGTAAACTAATATCTTAATTTTGTCAAAATGATCGACGGAACTCACCAATATGACCATTCCAGGAGATAGACGCCACCTGCTCTCTTTCGAATATCATTCTAAGACGAAAACGTGAAAAATTATATAAAATAAAATCAATCAAAACAAGAGATGATAGTACAATATAACATATAAAAATACAAATAGAAATAACATGAAATGTACTATATAGTGACACAGTCATCAAAGCAGCAACTTGTGGGCTCCGTCTTTACCTGAGGCAATGGATTTGCTTCTCAAAATTTAACCACGTTTCATACTAGGTTATGTACAAATGAAATACTACCACCAATAGATCATCTTTTACGTTACAATCCTATAAAAAGAGTCTTTTCAGAAAATCAAGAATTTTACCCAAACAATTTGCATATTAAATGAAAGCAATCACTGCGACTCTCTCCTCCTACAAAATTGCAAATGAAACATGAAATACTTACACCTGAATAGCTGCCACGAATGTCCCCGACAAACCAATCATTCCTAGATATTCTGTTTTATTGAAATTCTTGACAATAAATTCCTGAGCGACATTTGAACAGCCGTACAAAAATGCTCCACAGAATGCAAAAATGTCTCCAAGAACCTCATTTTTAGCTGAGGGAGATGAAGTAAGGAAAAAGAGAGAAGAAAAAATTACAGATCTACTTTACTGGCAAAGAAAACACGAAATAGACCTACAAAATACTAGCATTAAGCGGGCATCGCAAATGCACTTTTTATTGTGGTCAAACGGGAGTACTCTTCTAAGTAGGGATTCTGACAACTGGGACGTCAGGTTTTGCAGTCTTTGAGACCCGGGTAATGAAACCGTCATATGTAACATAACTTGTGTTCTTTACTTAAGGCCACCCTGTCGACTTCTGTATCGATGGAGTGACACATTGATGCCTCGTAGGCACAAAATACATGCTGCTTGTAAAGCTTATACATAAAAAGACAGGCAACGAATAACATGGGGTGGACGGCGTATGTTGAATGACCAATAATCTTACGCCCATTTCTGTTGAGGTGCTAAGCTTCCTCGGTTCCATTGGCCTATCGTTGGTGATGTGCTTTCTTATTTGCACTGCCTATCATTGGTGATATGCTTCCCTACTTCCACTGGCCTATCTTTGATGATATTCTTTCCCACTTGCATTGCCCTATCTTTGGTGATATTCTTTCTCACTTGCATTGGCCCATCTTTGGTGATATTCTTTCCCACTTGCATTGGCCCATCTTTGGTGATATTCTTCTACACTTCCAGTGGCCCATCTTTGGTGATATTCTTCTGCACTTTCATTGGCCTATCTTTGCTGATATTCTTTCCCACTTGCATCTTTGGTGATATTCTTCTACACTTGCATTGACCCATCTTTGGTTATATTCTTCTACACTTGCATTGGTCTATCTTTGGCGATATTCTTTCCCACTTGCATTGGCCTATCTTTGGTGCTATTCTTTCCCACTTTCATTTGCCTATCTTTGCTGATATTATTTCTCATTTGCATCTTTGGTGATATTCTTTCCTACTTTAATTGGCCTATCTTTACTGATATTATTCTACACCTGGATTGGCCCATCTTTGGTCTATCTCAGTTTCAGTTTCTACTCATTGATGGATTCATAATAATCATTCCTTCACATGATTGAAAACCATATATTTCATATGACTAGAGACGTTTTTCTTTAAAATGCAGAAAAGCGGGGCACTTTTTCGGAAAAATATTTACACACATTCGCCGTTTGCGGTTTATGCATATTTAGCCAAAAACAGAAACCAACTTTAAAATCGAAGATATTATTTAACTACCTTTATCGTCAAACGTGTCGTGGGGCTGGTATATGACTGAAAAAATAAAAAAATGTGTAATTTCTATCGCAATATTTAAGGGGATAAATATCCATCCGCGAATTTTGACCTACAAGGCCATAGTCATGCGACAGAACTTTTTTTGCGGCAAAATCAGGAATAGATAATACATAGGTCACTTATATACAAAAAGAGGAATGGGGCCAAACAAGACAGAACAGTGACAAAGAGCAATAACAAACGTAAGAATAGGTCTTTGGAAAGACATAGACAGAACGACAGGATCAAACAGCATGTTCCTGCTACTGTCTACCAAGCATTAACTCCTCCTAGAGAACAGTCATCTCACTCATCAACTCTCATGTCAAAGCATGTGATTCTGCCATAAGCCAACATTTTCTATAAAATTCAGAATGCGCTAAAATGTACAACGACACAGACCTCCGAATAATTGACATAGCTAGATCGTTCTTTGATCTAAGTGTATTGAAGTCTATCTACATTAAAACAAGAAAAACAGGACTCTGCAGGCAGAAAGAGCTCAATTTTTCACTTGGACTCTTTCAATAAAGCTCTTTTTAATTTCTCTTCTGTTTTCTTTTTCTCTCTTGCTTATGCTTGGCTAATTTCGATTCATGTTGCTTATAAAATGGTTGCCATATATCTATCTATACTTTCCTCTAACGATTTATACACGGAGTGTCAGACGAAAGAAACGTATATGTTTTCGCCAAATATCACAAATTTCAGGGCTATACTCGAAAAGAAGGAACGAGTAGGGTACCTCCATTTCCTTTTCAAAACTGTTTGACAAAAATAAATTCACTCATCACGGATGAGTTACAACACGATTCTAGACTAATCAGGCATGGCTGAAGTATTGCGATAGCTTAATCAATTCGATTGAAATGAATAGCTCAAGAAGACAACGGTCTTTCAGACGGAAAGAAATATTTAAATCCTTTAATGTGTTACTTTATGCTTTTATCCTTGCTTTTATTGACTTAAGCTGTTGTCAAATGTATGGCATGGATGAAAAACCAACGCAATTTAAGGATTTCAAGAATTAAGTATATCACTTCGCGTAGACGACAGGATTACTAAATGAGTAAATTGCAAAATGCATTTGCGTTTTAGCGCCTTAGACTGCAGATTTATTAGGACTGGCCAAAACAAAAGCTCTAAATGAGGTGGAGGAATCGAAAAAGCTATACGAAACAGGCCATTTAACGACCGTTGTAACGTGTAACAACTAAGTTTTATAGAAAGACTTGGACAAGACTTATCAACTCAAGGTATGTGACCCCTACAAACATTTTTAGGACTAAAGTTCATTAGCAGAGCAGCCCAGAACACAGTGTAAGGATCGACTTTTATTCAATGGCCCAGAATTGATCTCTATATACACCAGATCTCTAGTAAGCGTTTTAAATACAGCGTTTTTTTCAGGCTACACAATACTAGATTAGTCCTATTGTGGGACTGAAAGAGTAAAATGCGTATTTTGCAAGGTCCTTGTCTGTACAGACAAAGGAAAGTCTAGGACAGTAAAGGAACAAAAATAGGTCCTCTGGTCGATTATACCAAAATTCTTTCAGAATACTACAATATGATTTGAAACCTTTTGCAATAAGGAGCTGCTTTAACCTAATCACTTGCATAAAAGGAAATGTAATGACAGGCTCTATAACCAGGTGATAAACAAACATGATTGAATTCTTTATTGCCGACATACAAAGCTATCAAAATGCAGGCGCCGACGACTATTACTAGACAATTTCATGATCATTACATAAGAGTCTAACAGCCTAAGAGACAAAAGAGGACGAATCACTTCGGAAGAAAAGACTCAGGCTGATAACATCAAGAAGTGACTAACATGATGCAGCAAGGATGAGGAAAAGATGCGAACGGTCCAAAAGAAGGACAAGGAGACAAAGGACTAAGGAAGAAAAGACTGAGACACTAAAGGACAAGGGACAGGACAGAGCAGTATTTGAAAGTACTAATTGATGACGTTTGAACCCTTGAAACAATAATTGAAGGGAAGTAATGAGTACCAATTATTTTTCACATAGTAAGTTAAACCTGGCTTCTATGTGGGGCCAAAAACCATTTTCTTTGCGTCTATGTGTAACGCCCAGTGTTCTAAGTAATTACTGGACTGATTTTAATGATTTATGTCTCATTCCCCAAGGACTAGCTGGCACTTGGTGTATTTTTACATTCATGAAATAGTTGCAAGTTCGATTTTTCGAATTTCTGTTCAATTTTGTAGCACAGATATAAATCTGCTGTTAGTTTTTCCTACAACCTATCACCTGAAAGAAACTTATGAAAAATTTTGCAGGTGAGCTTGATGATATTTGTAGCCTTGCTACAGGGACTAGAATAGTTGTATGCATAGCATATAAATTTTACCTAAAGCCAATAAGACGTTTTCAGCAATCAAACAGCAAGCTGTAAGTACAAAAAAGTCAAATATTTTCTCTCCACTCACCATTTTTCCCTGATTCCCGTTCATCAGAAAAGACAAGGACAATTGCTCCAGTCAAACATAAAACAACTCCAACATAATGCAAAATTTTGTATCGTACTCGCAGAAATAGATATGACAGCACCAGCACTGTTGGTATTGTAAAGCTGTCACACAACTAAAAGACAAAAGTATGACAGTTTAGAAATATTAAACAACTTGATCCTTTATACCAAACTTAAACATAACAAAACATTTGAAGAATATGCTTACCTTGTCTATAACTTAACACGTAATACCCAGCAGTAAATGTAGACAATACTCTACTCTTTATTAGATTTAATTTGGTTAAAACCATAACCCAATTTATAAAGTAACATTAAATAACGAAAAAAACTTCTAGCAAGTTTTACTTCGGACAAGGATCACACAAAGATGACAGCAGTAATAAAACTGTTCATAACAACAGCATAGGTTGTTTACTGCTGCTGGTGGTGGTGATAAAAATCATAATTTAATGAAAACATTGGTGACTGAAGATATTTATGCTCATAATATGAGAAGGATAAATATGATAATGAACATGTTCATGATGATGATGACGATGACGACGAATACGACGAAGACAGTGATGGTAATGATAATGATGACCATGCTGATAATGATGATGATGCTCATAATGATGCTGATGCTGATAATAATGACAAAAGTACGGTGCAATTGGTAATTACAATCATACTGGTGATGATGATGACATGGATGACGAATAATGATAAGTATGATGATGCTGATAATGATGACAAAAATGACGGTGCTACTGGCACTTACAATCATAATGATGATGATGCTGATAATGATGACAAAAATGACGGTGCTACTGGCACTTACAATCATAATGATGATGATGTTCATAATGATGATGATACTGATAATGATGAAAAAAATGACGGTGCTACTGGCACTTATAATCATACTGGTGATGATGATGGTAATGATGATGAATAATGATAAAAAGCATGATGATGGTGACAATGATGACAAAAATGACGATGTAATTGGAAATTACAATTATACTGGTGATGATGATGATGACATTGATGATGAATAATTATAAAAAGGATGCTGATGCTGATAATGATGACAAAAATGACGATGTAATTGGAAATTACAATTATACTGGTGATGATGATGATGATGACATTGATGATGAATAATTATAAAAAGGATGCTGATGGTGACAATGATGACAAAAATGACGATGTAATTGGAAATTACAATTATACTGGTGATGATGATGATGACATTGATGATGAATAATTATAAAAAGGATGCTGATGCTGATAATGATGACAAAAATGACGGTGCTGTTAGTACTTACAATGATAGTGATGATGATGACAATGATGATGAATAATGATAAAAATGCTTTAACTTTACTCTCTACAATCGTTCACAAAAGTTGTGCGAATTGAAGAGGAAGATGAAGGCAAATGATGATTTCATAACAACATTGCTTTGTACGGGAGAGGGGCATAAAATTATTGTCCTTTTATTGAAATATAGAAGAGTTTTCTTAAGAATCAGCGAAAAAGTCTCTCACTGGAAAGGACTCTCAATATATTTTGTGAACGATTGTAGTTCTTGTTTTGACCCTATACAGATTTCTGCAGCAATCGATGAAATGTGTTGCTATTCTACAACGTTATCGAAATTTTACAAGATATCCATCTTCCTTACCTGAGCGCTTGTTAAGGTTGTATATGTGTAAGCCTTTGTCAAAAGAAAATTTGCTTCAACATCAACCATGCCTAAAATCAGATATTTCCAGCCTCGTGATTTTAGAATTGTGGTAAATTTCTTATGTTCATAAGCCTGTTTTACTCCAAATGTACATGCCAGCATGAAATACATTAGAAGTCCTTGAAAGCATGGAACATAAATACCATACCACCGACTTAGGGCTGTTGACGTTGTGCCTATACTGCATAGCATAAAGGAAAGAATTTGTCCGCAAAACAGTGTCTTGAGGACAGCCCTAAGACGAAAGCAGACGAAATATTTTGATGAAATAACAAAACAAATTTAAAAGAACAATTTTCAACAAAGATTTGCAAATTAATCAAAATAACTATGGTAAACCTCTTTGATGCGTGAGTCTGTTCATAATCTTAACAGGATCTACCACAAACGCAAGAAAACAGTACGTATAGCAGGCGGCATATGAATGACGCAAGTTCTAAGTTTGTTACACTTTGGAGAAGGAAGATGCTTCATTCGCGAATTTTCGAACTGTGGGATCTAGATTACGCGATAATATAGGCAACAGGTTGTTGTGAAAGAAACCTTAAGGGACACAAAATTTAAAGAGTATGCATTGACGTGTCCTTTGTACAGTCACCTTAAATGCAACGTGAAATGTCAAAAGTAGAAGTCAACACAGGCGACTACCATCATTATCCAGCATTTTGATAGCAAGAGTCGACTAAAGTAGGGTATGTAAATTTCAACTGATCAAAGACCCTGGGTACAATCCATGTAAACGTCACGCCGAATATTAGGGCAGTGCGCCAGATATAGGCAACAGACCCTTCCACTTTTACGCCAACGTAGTGTTTCATCTTTGTTTTACGCCAGATAAGTCCAGTGTGACCTACATGGATTCCACCTTGGTCAAAGACTGAGTAGAGTGCACACTATCCTATATTTTAAAGTGCTAATTACTCCAAGGAAATGAACCAAATATGACGAAAAATTCGCTCCGCGATATTGCAAACGAAGTACAATACATATCCCGTTACAAGAGATCATTTTAAACTTCAAATAAACAATTTCACAAGGTTTTCAAGCACAGGATAATCCTCGTGGTTGTAATTGTCGTGAAACTAGTACCTGCCTTAAGGAAACAAAGCACTTACAAGTTTGGCTTTCCAGAAGGACATATTTTCATATTCAACCATAAACGGCGATATGCAAGAGCTGTTCAGAACGACATATGTCGTTCAGGGTACAATATTATTAACGGTAACTTAATTCCATCGTCTTGGATAACATAATTCAGTTCTGCAGTTGTAATTTAACGTAAATCCATTAAAATCGCATACTCTTGCATCTTCTCGCGAAATCAGGTGATCCAGAACGTAAGTTAGAGAGTATATCTATACACTGCATGTCGATTTAATCCAAGGTGATAATTTTGTAGTGGTTTGATAATAAGCAACGTAATAAACAACCACTACGATTTTTGTGCTTCGATTTTTCAGACGATCATCAATACATTAGTTCACAGGTACTTTTAGTTGAAATCGAGGCTACTTAACATTTAGAACCAAAACAAGTGATATCCCCAGACGATTCCCTGACAATAATGAAATACTTTTAATGCAGTAAAACATAAATTATAATAATCAAAGACAATTCCAAATTTTTACAGCTAGGGTTATCAAAGATTAAATATAAACACAGAACAACAAATCTAAAAACACATGATACCATAAGTCTTACTAAATCGACAGCAACATATAGCTTATTAACAATAACATCAATGTAATCTTTAGAGAGCAGTCGATGGATAATGTTTAAAACGGGACTTCGAAGTCCGAAATGAGTCAGAACTAGGAGTCGCGATTCGGAGTAGTAGAATTTTGAGAGGAGTCAACTTATGACGCCTCAAAGGAGTCGGGAGTCGGCGTCAGCGCTAGATTTTGACCAGTCTGCAGATTCAGGAGTAGTCGTCTGTATCTCGGTGAACAAACTCAAAAGCCCTGACGTAAAACATTACAAGTTTTACTTAAACTTCACATTCAAAAAATGTCACTTCACCACCAAGAGGCCTTGTATGCTATTATTTTTTCACTATATAACTGATCTGGCAATTAAGCACTTATGGAACTTTTCGGAACGGTCTTAGTCCGTCCGTACCATAAATGGATACTTCATTCGGCGACAACAGCAACTGACACCCAAATGGTTCATCAAGCATAAAACTAGAATATTTCATTATTCCACCTTTGAAAACAAACCGCAACATTGCTCATAGCTTTGACCGATCTTTCATCAACGGCAACCAAGCATGTTATTTATTACAACATTTTTGCACACAACTACCGTTTCGTGTCTTCTCAGTCTTCTTCCAAAAGCCAGCTAAAAACGTATATTGATGTTTAGGAAAAATCAATTTCCTACTCAGTAGTTACAAAAAGGTGTTATGCCAATATATGCATGCCCATGATCATCAATTGATCTGAAATTTCTTTTTCATCACTAATCTCACTGTTATTGCGTTTATCGTTACACTCGATAAGCACAAGGCTGTCTCTCGACTGAAATTTACAGAAACTGTACAGAGATATAAAACAATACAAACAGTGAAATACGTAAATAGTGAGATATTGAGTCAAACGCCCTTTATGAGAAATCCGAAATCCGAAATCCTGCTACGAACTACCGTTATTCTAAATGCTCATCAAGTATGGGAACAACTCATTACCCAAACACCAGGGTTTATACCTACTGCATTTAATGCACGTAACTACCCCACCTTCTATACAAAAGTATAATAACCACATTTGAACAATCTTATTGTGGTACAAAACTTGAACATCGCCTTGAAAATTTGCGACATTGCGCTAAAAACATACTGAAAAGCTTTTTTCGTCTGACACTCTTCAGAGTATGAATCATCAGAAAGGAAAGTATATGTATATGGCTTATTTATTTATAGGAAACATGTAGCAAAACTAGCCAATCCTAAACAAGAAAGGAAACAAAGAAAGAGAAAATGAAGAAAAACAACATTATTGGAAGAGTCCAAGTGAGAAAACGAACTCTTTTTGCCTACAGAGTACTGGTTTTGTTGTTTTAATGTAGACAGACACCAATACACTAACATGAAAGGACGATCTAGCAGTGCCAATTATCCTTAAATTCTCCTCCTTATACATATTGTTGCATTCTGCATTTTCTAGTGAATGTTGGCCTATTCATTTCCTCCTAGAGAACAGTCACCTCGCGTCTGCAGAGCGAAAATGACTAAGTGACTACCAAAACATGCGATTCTGCCATAGTCAGACTCAAATACAGTTGTGCTGGACCAAACGTGTACCTTTTTTTGGTTCGCTCGGCTGGGTTTGTCAGCTTGGATTCAGAGAAGAGAGACCTGTTTATTGGAAACTCAATTGATGGAATGAACGAGCAATTATACTGATATCTAAAATTTGTCTGATGGTGATATACATAAAAAGATAAAAACATCTGTAAACAGTAAGGGCTGATTGACTAAGAACCTTAACAGCAAATCGGAATTGGAAATCACGTTGGAAAAGATACACAATTTGGTTTTCAATAGGATATCACTAATACATATAACAAAATGGAAATGACGTATTTGTGAATATCCTTTGTAATAAGGTATTAAGGTGTGGTTCATTCTCTCGAGGACTTTCCTAAATAGTATGTATTTAGCAGGCATCTCCTGCGAGTGAAAACATGCCGCGAGTGTATGCCATGACAAAAGTAATTAATTACACTAATGGACAGCCACATTTGAATGTATAATAGTTACATTTTTAATCAATTATGCTAGGGTTTCCAGTCCAATGAAGAAGGCGTCAGAAGTCCACACTGGTGGAACAAGTACTTGGCATTTTGAAAAAAATAAGGGCATTTTTACAAGTAAGGTCATCTTCACAACTTAACAAGGGCATCTTCACTACTTAACATGGACATCTTCCCTACTTAACAAGGGCATCTTCACTACTTAACAAGGGCATCTTCACTGCTTAACAAAGGCATCTTCACTACTTAACAAGGGCATCTTCATTATCTAACAAGAGCATCTTCACTACCTGACAAGGGCATCTTCACTACCTAACAAGGGCATCTTCACTACATAACAAACGCATTTTGACAATTAAACAAGGGTATTCTGACCATCGAACAAGGGTATTCTGTCTATCGAACAGGGGCATTTTGATTAACAAACAAGGGAATTTTGACTATCAAACAAGGGCATTTTGACTATCAAGCACATATCCTCCACGCCTGAGCCGCTATGATACTACAAATATTATAAATTAAAACAAAATATTATTATTTAGAGGACAATAATAATGAAAATTTAAGGCCAAAAGTTGGAGATTAAGTTTTATTTAAAAAAATAGTTCATGCATTTCCAATGGGCTATTCCACTCAATTCTAAACAGTCACGACATCCTTGATGTTTACTCAGATGATATGGTGCAGCTACAAATTTTTACCAGTGGTTCCTACTCTAGTGGTAGTTTTGCAGTGACACATTTAGAACGTGCCCAAATTCAATTTCACATGCAAGTCTACGCGTAAAGATAAGTAAAGATAAACTAAAAAATCACATTCCGTAATACTATAAAAGTAAACGTAGCTTTTGAACTATTTGGCGAGGAAAACGATCCAACCACGAATTTTCAACCCACGAAGTGTTAGTTGCGCGACAGAAGTAAGACCTTATAAGGCAATAAATTCACGACTCCATGTTTTCCTGTCCATAAATGGTAGTAAAGTTTAATCGCTTTATCGTAACTCTACATCATTCAAATATTATTACTTGTTTCTGCGACATTTCTGAACGAATCTCATTTCACACAAGCCTGCTTTTGACATGGTTTAGTCTTATAATTAAAGATAAATATTAACGAATAACTTACGTTCTGCTTCTGGTGCATTCCGGAGTAGCTTGGCTTTGCGTGAGAGTCAGCTCAGCTGTTTTTAGCATAGATTCCTCCTGGTAACAATTATATTTGTGGATATCAACTTCATCTGTCTGTGTATCTTCAGTTTGTTTACTGTTGTTACAATCTGAGTCGTTTACCATGGTTGTAAAAGATACTCAGATTGACTTGAAATTCTCTAGAAAATGGAAAAAGCGGCGTGTTTTAAGCAAATGTGTGATAACGACAGTGTATACTCTGCACGACCTAGGCTATGTCTGGAAACATCACATTGTTGAGGCTATGCATGACTATATCATTTCAACAATCGCAATTCTTCATTACCTTGGCAAATACAAAGAAATAAATGGTCAGAGGCGACAATTGTTTTTTTTTCTTGCTAACAGCTTACAACAAAGGCCTTGACATATCATCCTGGGCAAAAAGGATGAAATTGCAATCTTTATACATGCTGGGCACTAAAGCGAAACTTGAATACAAATTGCCCTCTATTACTACTAATAATAGTCTCAGTAATGGGAACTCATAAACATGACGTCATTGTTGATGGCTGTGACAGCAGAACACTGCTATAAAAACATTGAGTGCTCAAGAACAATATATTAGGCTCCCATTAGGAATTTAGTAAGTCAATGAATGGAACATGTACTTAACCGCACCCATCATGATCAAAATTCCGACAATAAAAATCCTTGCAAGCAAGAGTGACTCTGATCAATAGGGACGATTGAGTGAAGTGGTTGCCGCATTCTTTAGAAATGGCCACCATTCGGCTACGTGATAGTGGAGTTATTAAAGTGTTTGTTAAGTGCTCACGAAGTTGTTGGAAAGTTTTTGCGAAGTTGTTGTGAAGAGGTGGTGAATTGGTTGTTAAATCCTTGCGAAGTAGTCGTAAAGGGATTGTGAAGTGTTTGCTAAGTTGCTTCTAGGTAGTTGGGAAGTTTTTGCTAAGTTGATTCTAGGTAGTTGGGAAGTGTTTGCGATATTTTGCGATGTTGATGCGACGTGGCTGCGAAGTGGTTGTGAGGTGGTTGTTAAGTGGCTGTTAATCAACTGAGAAGAAATCGAGATGTTGTTGCCAAACGACTGTCATGTAGTCGCTAACCGGATGCCAAGATCTTCATTGGTAGCTGCATGGCGCTATGCAGTAGCTCCCGCGACTGCAAATCTGACGCCTCCCTGTTGAGCAAAATAGGTCAATAGCAAAGGTCAAAAAAAATACTAGTTATTCCACCTTGATCGTCCACTTTTGTTACTGGGTATCTGTCTACTGGTGTATATAAGTGGCACTGTCTACAAGTGGCACATGTTCTATGCAGTAGTTGCCAAGAACAGTCGTTACGAATTTGTTGCCGGATTTTTTAACAAATTCTATAAGTAAAAAGAATTGGCGGACTCAGCAGTTCTAAGGATATTTGCCTCGACAAGCTAACAACATAAACCGTTACGCATAAAGTCCTTAAGCATAAGACAGCAAAGCGACATGATTACGTGGAAAAATGCAACTTGCTCGTTGTTTATTTTGCGATACAAGCGGTACAATGTGTCTGCAAACGCCGAACATAAGCCCATCTTGCCACTTGCCCTTTCGATGATTCCTCTTTCTTCTTCCCTGCGAATTTTTATTTTCATTTTTATTTTCGTGGCCGACCAATTGGTATGTGGAGAAGTTTATAGCCGTGATTAGTGATCGGTGACCCAAAATATCCATTTCGAATTCGGATTTAAAAAATGCACTCACTACAGATAAGTAACGTGGCGCATTTCAGAACTTCCAATCCAACTGACCAATGTACAACCATACTAATCAAAGGCAATCATCCTATACAGCAACATCTCCTGCCAGCTGCCACATATATGCTAACCTTCCTGAATGCTGAGCCACCCATATACTGAGCCACTGAGCCACCTTCATACTGGCTCACCTTCATACTAAGCCACCTACACAATGAGCCACAAATATACTGAACTACTCACATACTCGGCAACTTTCATACTGAGCAACTTGTATACTGAGGCAGATACATACCAAGTCACCTATTTACTGAACCATTTATATTCTGTGCCGTTTGTATACTGAGGCACATATTCTGAACCAACTATACACTGTGCCGCCTATAAACTGCGTCACCTAAACACGAAGCCACCTTCATACCGAGCCAAATTTCGACATTGTTACACAGAAACAGTAGAATCAATATGCTCTACTTTTCACAATTTTCTTAATTACACTTAACGTTAATCAAAAAAATAATGCCACCCAGTTTGCTCTATCTGTAGCAAACTTTGCTTGTATTGAATGTGACATTAACATACTTTCAAATTATCAAAGTATCACAGAAATGTACAAATAACAACTTTGTCAGAGTTTTGTGCTCATGCTCCAAGAAGTATAAAACGCAAGCACTTACAAATTACAGTGCGCCTCATATTACCTTTTTTTACTCACACACAAGCGCACGCGTTTCAATCCAAGAAGAAGTGCATGTGCTTCTTACTTGAAATAGTGATAAAAAACGAACTTCGTAATTTAATAGTGAAATTGATTAATGTCTTCGTCTAATCTTTACGAATAATGTCCCTACATATTCTCACCCTACTGACACACTGATAAGGCCAGACATATATTGCACAATTAAGTACCTAAGTAATAACGCTATGAAAACTTATTGTTAGTATTTCTGGATTTGAGCCACATATTTAAGACTAGATCTGATAAGACTAGATCTGATAAGATTGTAATGGTGTCAGCAATGGTTGGCGGCAGTCTGCGCTGGTCCCTCGACTGTAATAGGAACACCTTTTTAAAATCATTACGACTGAGTCGAAAGTAAATTTGACAGTAAATCTTACTTCAGCTACCTGGGTTCCATTACTGCCTGTGATCAGATGATATATGTACGTCTACAGGGTGGTTATCTGTTATGACTATGACCCCGAGGCGTCGCACCCCAGTCTCACGACTACAAATCCGACACTTTTCCTAGTGAACTAAACAACCCAATAGAAAAGGTCGAAAGTATTAGTTATTCAACCTTGATCGCCTACACCTGTTATTGGGTGAATGTGATTAGACTTTTCCAACAAATGATGTCAACTCGGGAATCGAAAAAACCTCTGCCATGTTTGGTTTTAACGGTAGAAGAGTATGGACTCGATGTGACGTTCAGCATAGGTCAAACAATGCACATCTTCGATGTCCGTGTACCATCTGTCTTGCTCTGCGGTCTTGAGAGCTGCGTCCAAGAAGTCGAAGACGTTAGATAGCTTTACGGTACTTTAGATGAGCTGCTTACCTCAGATTCTCGGTCTCATTATTCAAGACAAGCTCTTTAATGTGGAAGTCAGACGAAGATGAACCAGCTAAAGAGGGAAGCTGAAAAAAGGCTCAGCTAACATGGTTGGCAAGCGATCCGTAACCCAGAAGATGGCATATGCTCTAGGCTTTTCACCCATACAACCCACTGGAAGATCCTCAATAATGCTTATCACGATCTGGGCAGTGATAGTAACCAACGGAGACGACTCAAACCGTGGAGAATACGTCGGCCGACAACAGATGATGCTGTCGAGCTCAGCATATAGCTTAATAGCTATATCTATACATGTCTAAAGGTATCAAAAAACATCCAGTTACATGTCAAATGGTATCAAATTTATATATTCGTGTCTATTTGTCATTGACTTCGCTTTACTTATATTTATGCTAGTTTTGCAAAGCAAGGGATTCTCTACTCTGCATAGGGACCGTGAACAACGAATAGCTAAATCTAAGCAGTATGATCATTTATTTTCAATGTGACCTTTTGATATCTAGAATAAGAAAGAGACGGATTATGTCATATGACTTGCCATGGATCTGAGTTATTTGACCCACAATCCTCAGATCCCGTTAAATTTAAAATGACTATTTGATATTTATTTGAAAAAATATGATTTCTCGACATCAGATTCATCAACGAAAAGGTGGCCATGGGGCCTAGTTTTGCAACACCTTCAAATTATTTGACCACTGACGTTACGAAATCCTACGACCTACATGCCATCTCAGAAATTAACGAGTCTGTATCATTAGCTTTGTTGTATTTTTTACTTCTTGGTTCTAGGTTTTATAGAATTTTGTTTACTAGCTCTTGTCTGTCGCTTGCCAAGAGGAAATCTTTACACGAGTAACTGGTGTCTAAGTGAAAAACATTACATTCTATGTCCATCCTGTATTTGTCAACATCCATGAGCTTCATCATGCACTACTGTGCCAAAGTCAATGAGCCCGTAAAATGTGATTAAAAATGTTGAATGATGAAGTCAGTTGATAGACATCTACGAAGAACGTAAGTTGTGACTCCAGGACAACCGCTTGTGACACATTGCTCACCCATATTCAACTCTAACAAAGTATCTTTCACAAATAACGGCGAAATCAAAACCACGCAGAATAAAAGATGGAGTATGAATCACAGAATTGTGACCAATGAGAGAATTTACTACTACTCAGGCTGTGTAGAAATGACTTTGACATTAGGGGACCTTACAAATGTAGTAATCCGTGTGATTCATCTTCAATGTCAAACCAAGTATCTATATTGTATACAAAACTATCACCCTGCATCTGTTTGAAAATGTAAATAAGAAGATGGGAAACGATTAGGAAAGGTGTTCAGTGGCGTCGCCAGCCCCCCAAAACTGGGGTGGACAAAATAAATTGCTCGGTCATGCCCTTCGAATTCTCAGAAAATATTTCATATCTATTTCGAAATTTTTGGAAAAGCAACTTTCTTAAGCAGCATTTTTCGTAACGGGGGCTTTTTTGCAAGAATGAAAATCGAAACAGTGAAGTACATCAATTATCTATTTAGGAGGACGAAAAAAGCAATGTTCATTTAATGATTTCTGAAAGTCAAATAAATCTACTTTTCTTTACAAAGCAAGTTTTCTATTCGCAAAGTTTTTTAAGAGATTTCGAGAAATTAGAAAATCGACCTCCGGGAAAACTAGGGTGGACATGTCCACCCCGTGGCGACGCCACTGGTGGTGTTGTCCATTTTGATTTCGTGCAAGCGTGTTTTACTTCATGACAAGAGAAAATCCAGGGTGTAGTTTGAAATGCACGAGCGGGACTGATAAATATTTACCCTTTCAGTTTAATTTTTACATTGCATTCCTCTGCCGTCCTCAACAGGGTAATACAATGTACGTTTACGTCTACAGTAAAAGAAAGCACTATTGGTCGAAGACATACAAACTCGAGTGCTTCCCAGTACACAAGGCAAGGTTTTACAAGTCCCATAGCGGAGAAACTGCAAGGGAGAGCTAGAGAGAAAAGGTCTCAATGTACGTCCCACAGTGGACAAAATGCAAGATATTAGAGAGAATATAATAAAAGCCCCACGGTGGACGAATAGCAAGAAAAAGGGGAGGTCCTAACGTACGTCCCACAGTGGAGAAACTGCAAGTGAGGGGAGAGAGTAGAGGTCCCAATGTAAGTCCCATAGTGGACAAACTGCAACATAAAGGAGAGACTTTAATGCAAGCAATTCCGAGGAGAAACTACAAGCAAGAGGGACAGAGTAGAAGTCTCAATATTAGTCCTACAGTGGACAAATTGCAAGATAAAGGAGAAGTGTTAAGGTAAGCAACACAGAGGAGAAAATACAAGCGAGCGGGAGAGAGAAAAGGTCTCAATATTTGTCCCACAGTGGACAAATTGCAAGAGAAAGGAGAAGTGTTAAGGTAACCAACACAAAGGAGAAACTACAAGCGAGCGGGAGAGAAAAAAGGTCTCAATATTAGTCCGACAGTGGACAAATTGCAAGATATAGGAGAAGTGTTAAGGTAAGCAACACAGAGGAGAAACTACAAGCTAGAGGGAAAGAGTAGAGGTCTCAATATTAGTCCCACAATGGACAAATTGCACGATAAAGGAGAAGTGTTAAGGTAAGCAACACAGAGGAGAAACTACAAGCGAGAGGAAAAGAGTCGAGGTCTCAATATTTGTCCCACAATGGACAAATTGCACGATAAAGGAGAAGTGTCAAGGTAAGCAACACTGAGGAGAAACTGCAAGCGAGCGGGAGAGAAAAAAGGTCTCAAAATTAGTCCCACAGTGTACAAATTGCATAATAAAGGAGAAGTGTTAAGGTAAGCAACACAGAAGAGAAAATACAAGCGAGAGGGAGAGAGTAGAGGACTCAATATTTGTCCCACAGTGGACAAATTGCAAGAGAAAGGAGAAGTCTTAAGGTAAGCAACACAGAGGAGAAACTAGAACCGTGAGGGAAAGAGTAGAGGTCTCAATATTAGTCCGACAGTGGACAAATTGTGTCCACTGTGGGACAAATATGGAGTCTCCTACTCTCTCCCGCTCGCTTGTATTTTCTCTTCTGTGTTGCTTACCTCTCTCCCCCTTGAGCTAGGAGTTAAAATAAGTCACTACCAGTAACATGAAAAGCCCTATAAAGAAAAAAGTCATTCCAATAACGAACAGAGGTCTAAGAAGGAAAAGAAGCATCTTAGGAAGATCGTTACAAGTAAGCAAAAAGGACTTAAAAGTAAGAACCAAAGTCTTAAACGTTAGAACAAAGGCCTTTCAAGTATCAAGGAGCGTCGTTTGACTTTGGCAACCTGAGTAGGGGGCACTTTAACCTACGTTCGTCAATCCAGCGGCCACACGAGAAATAAGCGGGGCAAACACCTTCAAATAAACGATGGATAACCATGCTTGTAATCTTTTGAAATGAACAATTTGTTTATCATGATGCGCGACTATTTTTCTGTATCGCAAAATTCCTTTGTGGTAATATTGTAAAGCACTGTTCCTCATGACAACTCAAAATGACAAAAAACACCGCGTTATCACTTCTACCGTTTTGATGGAGTAGGTAAGCGACAAGGATCAAAGCTTTACCTAACTGTTTCATTGTTCTGCATCACAATTTGTTTATTATACAAACTATTCAAATGGCCGCGGGAATGAACTCTATTAGTAGTAAGTCGGAAGCTGTTTCCTTTTCACTTCCATAACGTTTAGAATAATATCCATAATTGCGGGGCTACTGTAATTACACAAACTGTTTTCAAATGATGTCATAAAAAACAAACGGACCTTTCCTAAAAGCCTGTCTGCGTTACAATTTAGACACATCATGTATCCTTTTACGAAACAACACTAATGTCAATGACATTTTGGGGCCTTCCTTTATCAATTTTATCCTTCATAAATACCCAATTGTTTCCCGAAAATTGGAGATCACTTCCTTCAGCACAGGAACTTAAAACACTGCCTCTACAACACATTTCACTGCTATGATGCACCAATACAATCCTAACGGTGTTATTGCTGCGATATCTGAATGCCCACACAAGGTACTAGGGTCATATCAAGGGGTACATTTCCTATTTTCCTAAATACATAGCGGGAGCCTATCTTTGTTGGATGACACAAGGTGACAAGTCTGATAAAATATAGGGCCCTTAAATATACAGCACTTTTGAGGAAGAGGACGATGCATTCGCGAAGTTTCGACTTACATGGCGTTACTCATGCGACAGAATGAGGAACAGATTGTAAACAATAACAATTAGAAGAACGTAACTATTGATTGGTACAACAATGATAGGCAATAAGTAAGTAAATGATTCAGATAATGTAGCACCGCGGGACAAGTTGCGACCTGATAAAATTTCAAATTTTTAACTCTACCGCCCTTTTCAAGAAGAAAAAACATTCATTCGTCAGTTTTCGACCTTCATGGCGTTAAATAATATGTCATCAAGGATGCTTCACTTTTTTTCTAGTTTATTTATTTTCTGTCACTCCTATGTAGGTTAAAGTTATCTGTCCATTTCCAAAGAACTACAAAAAGAAGCTACAGCTCTTTGCTCGTCATCAAGAGTCATCATAGACCATCGCAGAAATATCCATTTAAAGTAAAAAGAATGTGTTTGGAATATTTATATTACCGAAGAAATCAGGGTTGCCATATTGGCATATCATACGTCAAATGTTACGTATTTGGCATATTTTGAAGTTGCTTTGAATATGTTTGGCATATTTCGTAGAATTGGCATATTTTGGCATATTTCTAATAAACTTGTACGAATATTTTTTCTTCTTATAAGCACTCCTTTGACAAAAATCCCGCAGCAACTCTTCATGATTACACAGGATATAAAACAAAGCACGGTTTAGACCTGTCTCGCCAGATTAACAACACGCATATCACGTCAGTATACGAAATCAGTTTCATATTTGTCATTGAGTCGTGATCACCATGATACTGAAGAAACTAATGGAAAAGTTTCCTCCTATTTTGTGTTAGAATATCTAACATTCCGCTGTTATATATATGGAATTCATGTTAATAAAACTGCCCCTTCCGTTTTGACCAAGTCTTTTGACACCATTAAGCCCTTAAATATCATTATTAACAAGCTCTTAATCACGTTTTCTGCAACTCAGATCGAGCAGCACACATTGAAGGTTTGAACATCAGCGAATTATAATATATAGGCTTACCGATTGTAGCAAATAGTAATGAGCTATAGTAAACATTCTAAAGGGACAAAATGGAAAGGTCACTATGACGATCGAGAAAATTTAAGCCTGAATGGCAAAGGAAATAACCGTGGGTGAAGCAAGCTCCTGGCAAAGAAATTGCTAGATAGCAGCAGAGGTGACAATTCTATGCAAGCCAAGGTAAATGAGGCCAAAGCCAGATGTCATAACATGCTTCTTGAAGCCACACGACAAGTATGCAAACGGCTTCCTCCATCGAGTTAAATCTTCCATGGGTTAAGCAGTGTGCATCCATCCCAAGTGCTGAACCAGCTGAATAGAGTGCCTCTATGCAAGCTGCCAATGCAACATTTAATTGCTGACAAACTGCTGGAAATTGATGAACAATATCGAAAGGTATTATTTATCAACTGAGGAGAGGAAACAGTCTTTAAAGACGGAATTCCAAAAGAAGCAGTAGCATTTTGGACAGGTGTTCGTGATTATGAAAACATCGTGAATGAACAAGCATTTTTAGATCTTGCATCATATGCTCTTGCTTGCTTGACTACCCCGATTAGCAATGCTGTGGGAGAGAGAATATTCTCTTACGTAACAAACATCAAAACAAAGCAACGTAACAGAATGAGTCTCAGGATGTTGGAGGCCATACTCCGTATTCGCACAAATTTGCATTTTGGTGAAAAATGTTGCACACAATTTGTAACAACAGAGAGAATGCTGAATTTTTTTTTGGAGGTGATGTATGCTTCAACATCAAGAAATGATGAAGACAATGATGACATAGCTGTTATCGATGATTATTGAACAATTAGTTTTCCCTTCGTTTATCATTATACTTTATTCGTCTTCTGTCTGTACTTTAATTGTTAAAATAATATATGATTTTTGCTTGAGGAAACAGAATTTTTCGGTAGCGTGTCTCAAGAAACTGTGGTAACACCAAGTTTATCCTTCCATGATCTTCTCCGCATCTATAGATTGCCTGTCCGGAGGATTTCTTGAATTTGGCATGTTTTAGCCTAATTTGGCATAATTTTTTCATAAATTGGCATATTTTGAAATTTCAAATCTGGCAACCCTGGAAGAAATGACACTTTTATTATCCAGATCTCTTAATGGCAGCCAACCTACGGCGATCTTTGTGATAAAGTTACACTGACCTGATGATAATCCGTTTATTTCAATGACAACAACCATAAAGCCTTTATCCAAATGACAATTCACCTACCTTGCTAACAATTGTCCCATAATGAAACGTAATGTTTTATAATAAAAACGCACCTCAGAGTGACTTATAAAACGTGGTTTTCTGATAATAGCAGTACATCAAATGGACTAAGCAAGCACCCTGCTATGGTAATATGCCTAACTTACTGACCAAATCGTTCCATTTTACTATCTATGACAATGGGCGGTAATGTGATAATAAACATACCTCAAAGTGACTAACGAGCAACCTTCTATGACAATAAACATAGCTCAAAGTGACAAAATAAGCGCCTTCTTATGGTAATATGCCTAACGTGTTGGTAAAATAGATCCATCTTACTATATCTGACATGGGGCTGTCATATGATGATAAACATATCTCAAAGTGACAAAATAAGCGCCTTCTTATGGTAATATGCCTAACGTGTTGGTAAAATAGATCCATCTTACTATATCTGACATGGGGCTGTCATATGATGATAAACATATCTCAAAGTGACAAAATAAGCGCCTTCTT
>JANTCA010027303.1:0-22273 GCA_024741275.1 Chironex yamaguchii | reverse complement strand
TTTATACTTTTCTTAATATTTATATTTTTATTAATATTTATACTTTTCTTGATATTTATACCTTTCTTAATATTTACGCTTTTATTCATTTTTATATTTTTCTGAATATTTATATTTTCCTATTTGTCATCCTGGACGTATGGCTCTGAAAATTTTTCACAGAACAGGAATGGCGCATTTTGGTATTGACTTGTCGTCAAACAATGCAAAGCCTTATCTAAGATGAAGACATTTGATTGTACGAATTAAATTTGCTAGTGATTATCACAATTTGTAAACTATGTACTGTGTACTAGTTACATAATATTCAAAACACTGTTTCCTGTGACAAGATAAGGTAAAATACTTTCATTTCTACTTGTTTTGAAACTGTCGCCACCTTCTCCTTCCAGTATTATTCTCGTCGTAGTATTCTAAACTTCGAGGATATGTGGAAATTAAGACGATTTGTTAATAACAACAAATTTCTTGCCATTTGTATCGTTAATTATGATCAGATAAATTAAGCAAACAAATTTTAACGTTTACAATTTTGTTTTAATGTGGAAATTGATTTCGCTTATCTTAGTTCTAAACTACTGACGATATTGAAATCTGTGAGTTTATTAAGTAATACAGTTACTTGCCTTTACCTTTTTATATGTACCTCTGAGAATATTTGCATGTCTTTATTGCATTCAACCGACTTTGAGACACAAATTTTTGTACGTTGCGCGTTGTCGTGAGAAGTTGAGATTTTCTGCACATTTCTTATGCACATTTTTTTAAATTTAATCGTCCAAACTCTTTGCAAGTCCTGTTACTGAACCTCACTGAAGTCATTGATAATGTGTTGAACATTTTAAGGTTTTGCAAACGTTTCTACCATTTCACAATTTCATGCAGAACCTTAAGTTAGACTATAGTGTTTTATGTTTTGTGCCAACCGCCTTTGAGAGTACAGTTACATTTTCATGATGTTGCATGTACTTTGAATTTTCTTGTCTTCTTCCATTTCGTACAATACTTTTGTAACTGTAGCCTTTCCGTCTAATTCTTGCGCATTGTGGTAGCATTTTCATGCCTTCCTCTAAACTCCGTAGCAGCATAACTTAATGATTTTGTCACTAGTCTGAGCAATACTTTTTAGCATTTCTTTCACCTTCTTTCGTCTGTCTCCGATGTTGCGTTTACCGTTTCGTGTGATCCTACAATACTTTCTCGAACATGCAGTGCTGGTGCAGTGTTTTGATTTTCGTTGCATATTAGTTATTCTTGCATTTTAAAACGATATGAATTTTAATTTATTGATCTAGACTGGTGCTGTGTATCGCTTGCAATTGTTTCTTTTTAGGCAGCTGAAAGAGAAAATCAGAGAGATGAATAAAGACAAAGGTCAACGCGAAGGTGAAGAGATAATTCAGTCGAGGGATCTAAAATCGGTAAAAATTACGACAGTTTAGTTCTGCTCTTCTACTTTCTTCATAGATGCCTTCGTTCCTCTGGCGTATAGCAGTTTTTAAAGAGGCATCAAATTATTTCTTGTACGTAGTCTTTTCACACTTTTTCCAACTGAAAACTAGTCCTCTTATTTATGTTCTAAGCCCATGTTCGTCGTTGCTCTCTGTGCCTTTAGTACTTGGCCATGTATAATTTTCTGTAATAATTTCACTGATTGCTTTGTAACCCAAACGCTCAAACGTCCCTTCCTTTGACATTGACGAGTCAAATTGTTTGCTTGCCAGTGAATCCTTCCTCCTGTATCCTGACTCATTAGGTCATTTTAGTATAATTTTGATGCACGGATGCACGTTTTCTAATGCTCAAAAGCACTTCTAGCTCAGAAGCTCTCATTGTAGTCGTTCTTGCTTCTTTGTATGATGATAGTGCTTACTAAAACAGCGTACAGGGACAGCATTTGACCTCTTCAGCCACAATTGTTTACAAAAAGGTCAAAAGTCCTTCCACGTCATTTTTGTAATACAGGGCTGCTCCCATCTCCCATAGCCTTCGGGTCACACAGTGAATGCTGCAGTAAGAGGGCGGGCCATTGATAGCACTGTGTGTTTAACTTTCATGATCCATTCCGTATGTGCTGAGTAGAAGCATTATGTACCTTTTCAAAGTCTTTGGTATGACCTGGTCGTGGAGTCGAACCTACAACTTTCCATACGCAAAGCGAGCCCGCTACTGCTATGCCACTATGGCATTTGAAATCCTTTTGTTTTTAAAAACGTTACCTATTTTGCGACCGTCTCTTGTCTGAAGTTCTCCCATAGGATGCTATTCTTGTTAAATTAGTATTCATTTTACTTATGAACCTTGTGGAATCGCAATCTGTAAAGATAACGGCAAATAACCACAATGTGCATAGAGCTCAGTAGATCAGAACTACTACACTAATGGAGGCAAAGTGCTGACGTACAATTATTAAAAATTCTTGGGGAAACAAAAAGTAAGCTGTATTCTTTTCATTTCCAAAACTTTTTGCACATGCTGAATTCCAAATGTCGGAATACTTCACACGACTCACAATTTCCTAACTTTTCAAACCCTAAAAATATGTATATTTGAATATAGAAGACCTTTGTAGATACTTTGACTTTTTTAGCTCAAGACAAGAAATAATTGATAAAAAATTCGTGTTTGCTTCCTCTTCCATCTTAACTGATTGTAAGCCTTGCATTTTTTGTAGCTACAGGATGAACTAGAGAAAAAGAGTAAAGAAATAGCGAAAAGGAAAGGAGAGCTTGCTGCTCGTAGTGTTCATCTTGAAAGTCATATTAGGGCAACGTATCACATGAACAATCAGACTCATAGCCCTAACAACTGGTAGGTGCCGCGGCTCTGAAAAGGAATTTTATATAGTAATATAGTCAATGTCTGTACTAGTGTAAATTCGTGTCTCGTGTTTCCTTCCTGCGTTTACGTTTCGACAACTGTTGTCAAAGCTGATCACAATTTATGCATTACCCATTACATTTTAATGTGTATACATCTGTCTTAGTACCTGAACTCATATCATTGTATGAAATATATTTATAACATGCATTCCCACTGTAAAGTGATCTCAACTCAAGACAGAAAAGGAGCATTCTAATTAATGTTTAGACCGTGTGTTTGTTGTCTTTTTTTGTGTATTGGAACAAATACATCATATAAATTAGATGTAAACGTTCCACTAGCTTAAAATGCCATTTGTTGTTCACGTTTATCTCGGTTTCCTAAAAAGAGAAGACGTTTATCGATCGCTACATTGCTGAAACATATCCCAATGCTTAGATTCAGCATTATTCTATATCTTGGTACAATGACAGGGATTTTACTTTTCCATGCTCAACTTTTAAAACGGTATGCAATATTTAGGGATTGTACTTGTACAAGTAATTTGGTATTAACATCAAGGAGGAATTAGGAAGAAATTCTGACTTTGTGAGATGCCATGATGGAGTCCCTTTATGTTCTTGGTGCAAAACTAAAAGCCCTTTTATGCTAGCGATTAATTCTTTCTTTGAAAGGCTACAATATTTCACCTTAAGGAACTGGTGTTGTTGCAGCATTTTAAATCTAGAGAAGTGCTTTTGCCACATTGGGAGCATCTTATTGATACCTGATGTTCATAACGTTTTAAGATTAAGTTTTATGCAGTCCAAAACATTTGAACAAGACAAAATAGGATAGATCAATATTGTAGTCATAGCAATAAATAATTTTGTCATACGAAGTACATTATACTGTTATTACACTGTATTTTATTGCATGTAAATAAACAAAGCACTGTTTTAAGGATGCTTTTTAGCATTTTTTCACTTTAAACAGGAGTTTTCAAGCTAGCTTTGACTAGATGTTTGCATCCTCTACAAACAGAGCTGACGTTTCGGGTTTGTTCAGTTTTGGCTAAGTAATTTCCACGTTCTGTACTACCAGATGTAATATTGAGTAAAAAATATTAATATCACTGCCATACAGAAGTATGTTCTCTACTATAGGTTGGGTGAAATCTTCAGTGCATCCCAAGGTATACAAATTATGCTACAATGACCTAATGAGTCAGGATGTCAGTTGTCTGACGAAGTCACGTTAATGCCAAACTGATCTCCTTAGCAGAGAAAATTTGGGAGATCCTTTCTCATACAGAGGTCATCAATCTGATTTTTGTATCATTCTGGTGTTTTATTCTTTAAGGAATGTGAGGTAGAAAGAAACTAAGTACGATTCACTATGTACACGGTCGTCAAGATGTTGGCAGTATTTTACATGAAGAGGCCCCTTGATTTATACTTGTATTCGGTACTTACATTTGTAAGTACCAAGAGAGATAAGGCTTGCCAGTTGCAGTACTTTGCATCAAGACCACCACTTAGCAAAGTAACAGGTAGCATCGACTGGCTTACAAACTTATGTAACTTGGTTGTTCACCAGGTATTCCATGGCAGTCTGTTCACTTATAAAGGATAAGTATTCATTTCCTTTGGTTGAGTGGAAATGCCAGTGTTCCCTTGGTTCCATGAGCTGTAAGTTAGCCCATACCAATTCTTTAACAATAGACATAGCAGTGTTGCCGAGCTTGATATGTGATTAAGACGTTGAATGCACACTAAGTGAACGTTGGAATAACATTTCTTAATTAAATCATTCTTATTAAATCCTTAAGCTTTATAACAACACATCTATCCAATGCTCAGTTTAGTCCAACAAGTACATCCTTTTATTGTGCTAAAACAATTTGCTCTTTTACAAATACTCTAACTACGTGGCTATTTAGTATCATTTTGTTTAAATTTTGGTATCTACATTCATATTGCATACTATGCTGGGTTTTTTTAATTTGAGGCACCTTTGAAGTAGGACTTTACATAGTACAGTGTGAAAATAAATAAGTTTGATGCGAAAATGAGGCTGGATATGCAATGAGATTATAGTGAAAGTTTTCTTACATTGCTCTTATTGAAGAGGACCTTTTTCGATTAGTAACAGCGAGCAATAAAATCCGTGTAGTGCAAAATGCGCATAATTTCAGTTAATATTTTCACAACTCAACTAAAAATCCTGAATGTTTTCGAATTGGCCTTAGCTGAATAGATTAAAAGCGAAATCGAATCATATAGGGGAATACCACGTCCCACGTAGGAGTTCAATATGTATACAAAGTATAGGTTGTAGCCACTGACCACTTCAAACCAGGGACTCCCGTTTGCCAACCTGACACTTTTTTTGCTGAGGTGTTTAGCTCAAAAATAAGTTAGTTCATGAGTCTCGCCAGCCAATTTGTGTATCAGTCATTGTTTTTCGGACTTTCGGTTATTTACATTCTGATAATCGACGTCCGTAGTTTCAATTCCATTATGCCGCTCGCTTCAGCGTAATTTTTTCGTCTCGGTGAGGCCAAGCCACGTGTCAGGAAGGTTGATCAAATTCCAGAGCAGATTGAAAACTGGTGGAAATTATACTTTCTCTGTCTCTCCGAAATCGAGGCCGTATCAGTATATTTTTCTCCCATAGCTCCAGAGACATAAGCAGTAAGAAAACAGGATGAGACCTTGGGATGAATTGGTCTGTTGTAGCTTAATAATTCCTCCCTATGTTCTAACACAAGCCTTCCATTGAGGAGATAAATTACGAAATTTAACCAAAGCGTAGCGAACGGGAATCCAGAGCGAATGTGGCATGTTATCTTGACGTAGTCCAGTCCGTTCTGAGAGTTACTAAATAGGTATTTTGGGTACGAGTGCACGGCAAGAGGTAGAAATGTTACGTGATTACAACTCCTCTAAATAACACATTTTTGTTCCCAGAATAAATTAATGTCGGCCAAATATATGTTCGGATAACATAACTTTTGTTATTTGCACGATGAAAGCGGGTGTGCATTGCATGACTGTAGTTCTTACTTGAATATTCGAGTTCCATTGGAGGAATTTGGTTGACTAGAGCCCAGGCTATACGCACACATTCGCAGATGAATGCAGTAAGCGCATGCATTTTTCCCACATTGGCAAGTTCAGGCATTGCTGCAGCTAACTGATCTGTCACCTCCTGGAAAAAAAACAAGATAGACAATGCGTGGTGTAAAATTATATTAAACAATCGTCACAAAATTCGAGCCAGACACGGAAACTAACCAATCTCATGACGATAATTGCACAAAAAACTGTGAAAAAACGCAACATGTGTATCATTTTTATGATTGGTAGTTAGATTATCCAAAAATATCGGGACAGAATTTTTTGGTTATAGGGATGTGACGTTGAGTTATAACTGAAGCCGAACTGCAGGGTAACTTCACTCCAGCTTGGTCAAAACATTGCCAGGGCTGTTGCATGGCATAGGAGACAAAGATTAACTCTTCAGCCTCCGCCGATATTTGTAAAGTAGTCCTTTTATTAAGGCTCGTAAACGGTGACGATGTAATGTGAAATGCCATATGGCGGGGAATGAAGGAGGATTATGGTTATAATTGTAGATTATTAGGGGACCGAGTCAGGGGAAGAGAATGTCAGAGGATGTCATACCAAGGCGGAAAGAAAACGTCGACGTAGGTTAGAGGCTGGACGACTTTCATTGTTCCGAATGGCTCTGCAATCCCGACCAAACTGACACTGGTCTTAGTATCGAGCAAATTTTAGAAACTTATTGATCGCTGTTTATGCTTCAATTAATAGAGCTGCATGAGCCGCCGTAGTATGGTGTATGAGACAACGATGTTGCAAGCCAGCTGCTGCGAGTTGGATTTCGCGTCACCACAAACAAAATACCATTGGCGAGAGAAGGTAACGGGAGCCCACTCTCATAAAGAGCTCACTTCCTAGTAAATTCCCTAACCCTGGTATGAGAATCAGCTACGCTCAGTAATGAGTATGCTACAAAAAATACAGCTTCCATTAATGTTACATATACAGCCCTCCGACTGACAAAGTAAATATAAAATCGTTAGAATTCGTAACTAAGAACAAATGTTTTGTCTCCTATGGACGGCTTGATAAGAAGATGTATAGATAGACATAGATACAGACGAGGTCAAGATGGACAGCTAGATAAGTAGATGCAGAGATGAATAGCCGGATATGTAGATACATATATCGATAGCTAGATAAGTAGATACATAGATCGGTAGCCAGATAGGTAGAAGCATAGATTGACAGCTAGATAAGTAGATACCTAGATGGATAGCCGGATACGTAGATACATAGATAGACAGACAGATAAGAATATGCATAGATAGACAGGTAGATAAGTAGATACATAGATGGATAGCTAGATACGTAGATAAATTGATTGATAGACAGATAAGTAGATACATAGATACCCAGCATGATAAGAAGATGCATAGATAGACAGCTGGATAAGTAGATACATAGATAGACAGTTAGATATGTAGATTAATAGAGGGATAGCCGATAAGTAGAGACATAGATACCCAGCTAAACAACTAGATCCGTAGATGGATTAATAGATAACTAGGTACATAGATCGATAGCCAGAAAGGTACATATATTGACATACGTAGATACATAGATGGACACCTAAATAAGAAGATACATATCTACCAGTGAGTTGAAGGTTCGTAATGTTCACCTCTGATATCCCGAAAGCGGGGCAGGAGGCAGTTTGGTCGGAGAGCCGGGTTCGCGTGAAACAGTATCACGTGAAGTGATGCGTCTAACGGGTTGATAATATGAACATGTCGTGGACCAAGGGAATAAAGCTCTTGGCTGCACTGCTCATGATAATACTTGTGTAAGGGGAGAGTAATATGATAGCTAGTCAGCGTGCGACTACATGGTACATTTTAGATATTGCTTGATCAGATATGGAATCCAGTGTTGAATGCGTTAAATTATTCCACTATATCCGGCAAGGGGGCACAATTGCTTGCACTACATTATGAAGTAGCTTTATACAGGAATGCTACTATTGAGCCTTGGAACGTATTGATTGAAATCTGGCAAAGGTAATTATAAATGAAGATTTCAAGTTTCTTGTTACCTGCACGATGGGCGCAATGTCAAATTGATCCACAGTTGCTTGTAAATGTGCATCGATATGAATATCTAATCGTGGATGTAGATGACTCCGGGTTTTTTCATGATTTTGCCTTGGCTCTTGCATACATAATACTTTGCTGACAGTTTTACGGATATGTTCTGCGTAGTCTTTTGCCACACGATACGCTGCCTAAATTTAAGAAAATTAAGGTGGAATCATTTAAATAAGAATATTCAAAGATATTAAAGCCAACTTCCAAGTGACAGTCGCAAAGGGCTATGCCGAAACGACGGGGAATGCCGAAACGACGGGGAATGCCGAAACGACGTATAACAACGTGGCAGGAATGGAATAGAATTAAGGAGGATTGTATGGAGCAAGAAAAACAGATAGAATGAAACAATGGACGTAGAAAGCTGATTGAAAAATGGGATAAACTGATCATGAAATAAAGATGTGATGATCTGAAAGGAATAGGGCCAGGTTTAGACGTCGCATTTTAGTCCAGCTAAATCAAATTATCCAAAATCTAACAAACTTGACAAAAGAGCGTCTCCAAATTATGCGTCGCATTTCATCTACATTCAAGAGTCTTAGACATTGGGAAATTAGAGGCAAAGACCTAAAGCAGTTGAATTTGATTTCACATAAGTCTATCGTCTAAGCCAAGGTCCTCTTGTGTCAGATAATCCAACAGTACAATATAAACTTGAGTCAAATTTAACACGAGTTGTATTAAGACGATAAATTTGTCAAGGATGAATACATTGAATTTAACACGACGGAAATTTGACACAAGAGCGCACTCTAAACTTGGCCTTATGGATAACAAGGGCAACCAGAAGGGTCAGGTTACCATCAAGTGTCAACATTTCACTTATAGATTCAACTAAATTTAACCTCAGCGTTACAACAAGCACGAGAGTGCCCTTGGGACCACAGTGCATATCTAGGAGACACAGGGGAGACACAGTCAGGTTTTCAGGACGTATAAATAAATCGGTAAAAGTTTTAAGGACACAACCATGGGGTACATAAACGTGGGGGTACACAAGCGTGGGGGTACACAAGGGTGGGGTACACAAGCGTGGGGTACACAAGCGTGGGGTACACAAGGGTGGGGTACACAAGCATGCGGGGGATACAAACATGGGGGTACACAAGCGTGGGTTCGGCGACAAATATACTGATTTTAGCTGTCCTGCTAGAATTAAGAGAGATTAAATATGTTGCTGGTATGATACAAAGGAAGTGTTAATGTAATTTTGCCTCTGCCATGTAGTCTGTCTTGTCACACATATCTAATACTGACAGCTTTGGGCACTACATGGTTGATAGTGGTTAGGCACCTTTATCATTATGAAGCACAATTGTAAGATATGCAGTTCAACAAGTGTTGACGATTTGTTATTCATGTTACTGGCAAACACGAGTGTTGTACCACTTGTCTTACACGCACTGAAACGGTAAGCAAAGAGATGATCAATGATCAGTTTTCGGTTCAAAAATAAGACAGTTAAGGATTAAATCCTATGCCTTACACATGCATAAAAGCAGAATTCTTCAACTGCTAGCGTAGGAGGGTAAAGCCACAATTACGCTACGAGAAGAGACGCTGAACAAAATCAAACCAGGTCTACTTTTGGCGCAGATGGTCAGGGTATATTACGTGATTTCAGATGGATCATAAGCACTTAAAATCCCCAATCTAAATTTCCTTTCTGTGTAACTGGGGCTACTATAATCTTCATTGCACACATAATTAAATTGCCTTTGCTCATTCTTATGAATTTGATCAGCATCTTGTGTCCCTGCAGGATATTATTATTGGCTAATTATTACAAGTGGAGAAGATTAGAAACCTAATTTATTAAATGACACTGTGGTAATTATTATTCAGATGACTGTTGTATACTTACTACCATTATTCCCATTAAAATTTTCTCCTTGATCTCCTCTCCTCTGTTCAAATATGAAAGCTCTACCACGTTATCAAGCTCATCCAAGGCATCAAGGCGCCCTTGTGTGTAGAGTGTCTGATACTGTTCAATAATTTGAGTAGGCCTTGTAGTACCTTGTGAAAGATCTTCAAATTTTCCACCATGTCGTATATTCTGTTGCATTTCCTTTGTAAGCCTGCGAAAAATACGCGGCAATGGCATTAAATTCTATGAGAACTACCAAAGTGTAGTTTTATATTTTTATATTTTTGCAGTGTTACCTTTCCCCTCCTGAATGAAGATGGATTGAAATCTTAATTCGTAGACACTGCTCTCCGCGGTGAAACTTTGAGGTTTGACATCATTCCATATTAAAGCTATCGCAAAGCTTTCTCTCATTTTGCTTTTATTTCCCCTCATTCCTTATTTTCCTCTTTCGGTCTTTTTGCCTCCCTTTCGTTCTCTCAGTCTTTTCTCTCTGTGTTCTCTCTCTCACTCACTCTTGCTCTCTCCTCCTCTCTCCTCCGCTCTCAATGTGCGGGCGCGAATGCTTGTGTGTCTGTTTGTGTGTGTGTGTGTGTCTGTGTGTCTGTGTGTTTGAGAGTGTGTGTGTTTGTGCAAAATTCTTTCTCGTATTTGACGGTCATTGTACTGACTACAATAACGTTGCTTTTGGGCAAAAGATAATCTTACAATGACTTATTAACGCTGATCATGTTATCGATTATAAGGAGCTCGCTATGTTACGAATTCTTCACCACTAAATGACGATTTAGCTATCATCGAAACTCATAAGTTGGTAAAGCTAGGAAAAAGTTAACCTTTTGTATACTAAAATGCTTCAGTTGTCAACCGCTATCTCGATTACTGGATAGGAAAAGGAACGTTAAAAGGAATTAATATAAAATTTGTTGACATTTTCTCAATATTCGGATATCTCGGACTTTCGCCATCTCAAACTCTCGTGAGAGTTCAAGATAGAGGAAATCAACCATTTTTGGTACAACGTTCATTTCCTACATTACAGAGAAAAGCTTCAGCACAATCACTTTCACCATACTTCTCCCGTCTCTATTGAGAACTCCTCCTGGGAGGACATGAGGGACACCAAGTTTAATTTCTGAAGTTGTAGCTTCGTCGCCCTTTTAGAGAGCGAATTTTCGAATTACAACACCTTAGTCATGCGATTCTTAATTACGAAATAAATGTAGCATATGCAAATGTATATTAAATCACGGGAATTAATATGGGTATGTGGTTTATTGAGCAATTTCCTGGAGAAAGGGAGTAAGCAGATTGTTCACGACGAAATCTAGTTATTCTTAGGTAATCTGTCTCCTTATTGCCTCATTAAGAAGCAAATATAACCTACTTAAATTTATCTTAAACCATATGCTCCAGGTTTACAACATCTCCCTTAAATTTAGAAATCGCTATAAATAGAGAGCATATTTTAAAACACAGAGTACATGTTAACCTGGTACTTCACCATGTTTACCGTCAGAATGAACGAAGGAATCCATGATAGTACACTACTTTTATAATTCATCGTGCAGACCACTTTCAAACACCTTCCTCTGCGGATCAACTGATAATGTATTCTTGTATATGTGAGTTTACTCTAAATTTCTCATTTCTTGTTGCTCTATAGTAGAGTCACAAGAATGTTTTAATGAGGTTGGTTTCGGTACCCCTAGAAAATTTCCCTCTTCTACGCGCCAGTGTTTCTTGATCTTTAAGTGGATGATGTCATATCATCTAGTCACCGCCTTTTGGGGGATGGTGTCATCTAGATAGGCTCCGTGGTATAGTGGATAAGACGAAAATCTTACAAGTCATTGGTTTCGAGTTCTACATGAGGAGGTAATGGGAGGCCACTCGCATAAAGAGCTCTTAACCTTGGCACGGAAATCGGCCACCCTCGATAACGAGTATGCTACTCCGCACTAAATGGCGAGCCTTACCCTGGCAAAGAGATTTTATTATGATCTAACTTACTTAGGTAAAAGGTCATAACATGATCATGACGATGGGAGAAGTGTCTGTCGAAACGTAGCTCATAAAAAGCATACGACTCATGTCATGATAAAGCTCCTGTCTACAGGTCATAACATTTTGGTGGCAAAGTGGCCTGGAAACAAGTGATATGTTATACCAGTGACCTGATATACGTGGTGAATCCAAATGTTTAAGATATTTCATTCCATTAATGAAGATATAAAAAGCAAATAGTAGACATATTGTGGTAAACCTGAAGATTGTGGATGGTTGGCCGCCGAGGAAGATAATCAGCTTTTTCTAAATATGATAAGTGTTGATCAACTTTTAAACTTCGAAGCACGTCACCAGAGGAAACAGAGTTGCAAATGCTTTTTGGTAATGTTAATTTGTGCTTTCTTGATAGAAGAAGAGGATTATTACAAAAAGGCTGAAAAGGAGTTTGTACCACTGACCCCCTATGAGTTGCCTAAAACTCCTTCTTGTAAAGAGGCAAAAACATTATGTTATTAGCCTTACCCAATAAGGTATAAGAAAAGCTAGAGAGTCAACTCAAGGCTTCATGCATGTTGACAGACTGAAGCCTCCGAAACGATGTCCAAAACGAGATTTGTAGGGCAAAAAGGTCGTAGCTTAAATAATAAGCAGACAGGGAACCAGAACTTTATTTTTTGACGGGACAACATTAGCATCACAGAAGTTTTGGAAATAGCACTTCATTTTCAAAAAATTCAGAAGATGCTTACAAAAATTTGCATTTCCGATCAAAGTAATGAGTAATCGGTGGCATGCATGGTTAAATACAGTAGTAGTAGTTTTAACTTTTTTATTGAAATTAATGTGTTGCTTGTGCACCCACTCTGCTATGATAAAACTTTCAGTTCCTAGAGGGTTTGCATTTAAGCTATAAAACAATAAAAACCAAGTTTATTGGGGGGAATGCAACTGCCCCTGCTGCCATTGCTGTGTATGACTATGTATCATTTGTTTCAAAATACGAAACGGACAGCATTCATAAGAGTTACGTTAAAAAGTTATTTATGTCCTTGAGTCGAGAGATGAGCTCTCAACCCTGCTAGCTAATATCCAGTGAACCAGCCTAAAACTAAGGTTAACAACATACAGCCGCATTTTTAACATTATTTTGGATAACTGTACATTTTTAATTGAAAGAAATATCCTATAAATCTCGACTCAGGACGAATTATACTTGTATGGACATTGCACAGCTAAGTACTAAACAATGGAATGACATAGGCCTTTGTGTCCCAGCTTGATCAACTTCGTCTGATGTCACGTCAATTTCCATCGCTTTCTGACAGTTTTGACCCTCAACGTCATCCAGACAAACGTCTGCACTTTCGTTTTCCCATTTTGTCGATGCGAAAGTGTTGTATGGGTGCCCTTGGCATCTTTTACATATGGGTATGTGATACAGTGGATGATCGTAAGCACTGGTGGTAAATTGTACACCACTTCTGCCTGTGAAAGGCATAGTCTACAGCACATGGAATGTATTCGTGTAACAAGCACGTGCAAAAAGGTCTGCAGCCAAAGATTCATGACAACAACGATTTAAGAAGCATCTTTTATTGCAAAATCTCTTTTTGATTACTGTTCGTATATTTATTTATCTATTACATTTTATCATTTATATTTCTTGTTTATTTATCAATCAACTTGCTATTTATGCCCAGTTGTCTGTCGGTCTATGTATTTATCAAGTACTTTATCCAACTTTTTATTTTTCAATCTATATATGTTATATCTGCATACCTTCATTAATTTATTTTTGTGTATCTACTTATTTACTCTATTTATCTATTATTTATTTATTTACTTATTTATTTATGTATTTATGTATTTATTTATTTGTGTATGACGTTATTTAAGTATTCATTAAAACTTTTATGTGTAATTATTTATTTTTCATTTTTGGACATCATTGTCGGATAACTGTGCTAAAACTTGCCAGCTAAGAACTTCTTAGATTTCCATGGACTTTTCTGGAAGTATTTTGTAATCATATTATATGAGACACATGACTGATTAATGTACATTCAAATATACTAACTGGAATTTGCTTAGGCATTGTTGATAGTACTGACTCACGTGAGTCAACATAAGTGGGTCACGTGTAACATGACTTTGCAGCCAAAAATGGTTAACAACATTTTATGATGTGGGAGAACATTCTAATATGTTGGTCATATGATATCTAATTGTAGGTATAAATTTTGTATATGAACGGCGGATTTTGAGACTATGTAAGTGAGAAACTGACAGGATTAACATGGGAGTTTAACATAATATAGTAATACTTATGTAGTTTTTATTTGTTGCTGATCGATTCGCTGTAACATCACATTTTAATCGAATATCAAACTAACAGCTAGTTAAGGCTTACTATAAAGTGAACACAAATTTTGCGTGAAAACGTATTGTACGTTCAAGTTTGACAAATAAAGCTAAAAATTTTATATGCAAGAACTTAAGCACTATTTCTAGGTCTTAGAAACTGAGAACAAAATGTTGACATTATCACTGCTCAATGCACAACGTTTCAGTATGAAACACATCAGACTACTGTATTTTTCGTAGTAGAAGATTGAGTAGACATTTAAAATAGGACTTCAAGTCTTAAATAAGAGACGGTAATAAATTTTTCTGATGACAAGTGAAAAGTATCTATTTACGAAAAAAGGAAGTTTAGCGTACAGAATGACAATTTGACCATAACATCGGACAATACGAGAACAACAGGTTCAAAGACAATACGTAATCCTGTCCCTATCATGGAATAGGCATGTAAAGATCTCCCTTAAAAGTATTTCGTTTCATTAAAATTACATGCATCCAAAAGTTGAAACATGCTGCTGCTTACTTTGCTGTGGCATAACGTGACTAATACCTTTTAAGCAAAGTAAGCTTGCATTAAACTCTCATCAACCTCAGCTTCCACCTTTGAAATATCTTGGAATGTGAATGTATAGTTCTTTGAAATCTCATAAATCAATCCGAAAGCTATCCAGTTCTGTCATTAACCCAGCATACAACATTGAGAAGACAAAATCAACTATTGTCAAATAAACTACGGTACGATTTAGGAAAAACAATCAACAATGATTGCAACTACAGAGAAATTTACTGTGGGAAGCAGCATCTTGCTCTGATAGGGGATTAACTAGATTTGATTAATAAAAACCAGTTCGTCAGGCTTCAAAATAGGATACTCATAAATATTGTAAAAGAAAGATATTCAAACATTAATCAAGATGAGTGTGTTTGATCGAGTGCTATTTAGAAATAGGTGATGTACTAAGTACCTGTCTTTAAGTTCCTGTTCTTTTGTAATGTGTTTCTCTATCGCTTCTTCGGCTGCATTTAATTGTTGTTTCAAGGAAGCTATCTCTTTTTTCAAAATCTCAGGATCTTCACGTTCCATGTTGCCCCGACGAGCTAAGGTTATCAGTGGTGCAGTTTCCGACCTTGACTCCGTGGCTCCAACCTGGACTTTATGTACCACATGAGTGATGTGGTCTACCTTAGGTACAACTCTCTTAGCTGATGTTCTTCTTTCATCGGAGCTCGCTGGAAACCTATAGCTATTGACTGTTTTGGTCGACATACCACTAGAGCATTCGTCCGTGTTGTTCTCTGTAGCTTTTGTTATTGCACGGTCCGTTGAACTCCTTCGGGAATGAAATGTTCAGGTGAAAAGGTTTATTATGTTGAATGTCAAAGAAATTTTAAGCCTCGAAATAACAAGGGATAGTTAATCACTGTGACCACAGTTAACAGAGATTAGCGAACTTGATAAGAATGGGAATAAAGTCACTGATGTGCAAATTAACGGTAACCAAGGACACTTAATTGAGATGTAGGAAGGGAAGCCATACTTCTACCGCAGGGCGTGAGGAACATAACAAGAGCCCATGTTATGTCAAACTTCAAACGTGACGGAGTATTATTCTCCCGCCACTGATCACGTAGATTTGTGGCATATACGAGGACAACACTATTTTAATTTATGGAAATCTGTTGGCGAAATAATATCCTGTTTTGAAGACTTGTGGTACTGTCATGCGGCAATCACTGCGCAACAGCCCATCTTACGTTCGCTGCAAAATCAATACTCCATACCGCAAACATCCCATACAGTTAGTGTCTGTTTAAAAACGTAAAATTAACCAAGAAGGAGGACTCTGGTAAACTTACGATAAGTATTGTGCATCTAACTTGTTCAAATATTCTTAATAAATATTGAAATATAAATATTGAAATACAGATATTGAAATATAAATATGGAAATGGAAATATAGAAATATAAATATTCAAATATAAATAGGGAAATATAAGTATTGATTTATATATATTGAAATATAAACATTGAAAAAAGGAAATTTCTTTTCCAAATAAACTGTAAAAATATTTGATAACTATAAGACTTACGGAAAATACATATTAGGTTTATTTTTATGCTAAAAATACTTTTGGGTGTCAAAGTTTGATAACCCAAATTAAGCACCCGTATCTAAAAGCTAGACATGATTCACTGCAAAGTGCAGAGCCAACCCCAAATTATATGCCATGCATGTTATGGGTAAACATTTATTGGAAAATCCGTAGTAACATGCTGTGCTTGACAGACACAAGTTTCGGATAATTGGCAAAACGAAGATCGCGTTTCCTTCTGAATAGGTTGGAATCATTCCACAACCATGGAAATGTAACTTTGGTTGACATAAATTCAAAATGTTCTTCTGAGTGGATTCCCTGTTGCCTTAAGAAATAGAATCTCGACGTATCTATTACGCGCACTTTACAATTTGGGACGAAAGTTACTGTAAGGATTCGAATAATCCCCAGCTTCCTGTAAGTGCTTCTTTTGAATAAGCGCCCTGACAAACCTTTAAAGGTTTAATAAGCGCCCATATTAAGCACAGCACTCAATTTTAAGGTAACATTTGGTTTTCGAATGACATAGGTGCGTTCGTAGTTGTCTATTAAGCTGTACCGTAAGAAGAAAGCTAGCAACTGCAACAAAATACATTTTGAAATTTGTCTTTTTCGTCCTCAAATTTTATGAAAAAATGAATAAGCGCTGAACTAGAATTAGCGCCCAGTTTAAATATAAAGAAATTTAATAAGTGCTCATCGCGCTTGTTTGAATCATAACGGTATACGAGCAGTCCATCTCGACTGAAGTAGACACGTGAGGATTGGAATGAAAATGTGATATATTGATAGCAGGTGTCTAAAACTCCGATAAAGAGAAAGCATGTCTTATTGGAAATGTACGAAAGGTCAACACAAACATCACACATCCTTACTTCTTGATCATGCCTGCAGAATCGTGTTTAATTTCTGGAACAGGAAAATGTTACAGTGACGTCATTTTGAAATGTTCCTAAAGTCAGTAGTCAAAGGACGTAATAATCAAACTGTCTAGCTTTGTCTTGTGAGACAACGAATCACGGAATGGACTACCCCTACTTGAATGAAAATACTTTTGTAGAATTAACTCGTATTTGAGCTGCATGTATACGGCAGGGACCCTACAGACCTAAGTGCAACAAGGTTTCCTTTGACTACTCTATAAAGTGAATTTAGCATAAGTTGGTCGCACAATCCAAAACTCGTAGATCACTTTATCGAAAAAAAACTCTTACTAGCAAACGGAGTGATCATGCGCATGAAGTCAAAGTTTCTAAATTACTTTTTCATTGGCCTTTGTGCGTTTTGGACGCTGTAAATATTCACAGTTAAGATAAGTGAATGGGATATTAAGTAAATACACGTGCTGTGATGTGTAGGTGCATGTTTTTTTTCCATACCCTTGTGAAATGCTTTGGATTTATGCTTTCAAAATCAACTTACGTATTCCGCCCTTTTTAAAAATTATCTGTGAGAAAAATCGACTGAAAAATGTCGCGATCGCCTTAAAAAATTCTTTGCAGGCTTACATATTTATATTCAAGTCTGTTCTTGTACAAGTGTGAAGTCAAACATTGAAGCTTATATGATTACTTGCCCCCTTGGTGTTCATTCACGTGGCAGGATATTATAACACAAGTTTTGATATGCTTTCTGCAACCCCTACTAATGCATCATTCACAAATCTTAACAGCTGACTGGCCTCATATTGAGAACTATGGTCTCAGTTTCAAGGGACGTCACATGATAGATTTACTATGGTTTGTTACTGCAACAATACCAAACCCGACCTCAAAGCGGACAAATAGTCAACAGGAAATCTTAGAAAGCAAGGTTCAGTATTAAAGAGGAAATATAAAAACATAATAAGACGCTTATATTTAGCAAACTGAGGATAATACCCATTAGAGTCATTGTGTAGAAACATCAATAGCATGTGACTGACAAGGGCCAACATTGACGACTTGGTGAAATTGTTGTTGACAGAGTACCCTGCATTTATTTAATCTTTTCCAAGATTTATTATTTTGCCGAAATATTTTGACAGGGAAATTTCTGTGCTCTGCCTTGTACAATGAAAGACCAAATAGAATCAACTTAAAAGTGTTTGAAAAGCGGTGGGCCATGACTAGCAAGAACAATTTGACATATGATTTATGATTGGCTAGTTTCCGATACATGTTTAACGTAAAAAATGTTGCTGTATACATATACTTTCCTTTCGGACGATTCATACTTGAAGAGTGTCAGGCGAAAAAAGCTTTAAGTATGTTTTCAGCGCAATGTCGCAAATTTTCAAGGCGATTTTCAAGTTTTGTATCACAAAAAGATTGTTAAAGTTAGTGTTCTATTCCACATTGACATCGTAGAATAAATATTACATATGGAGTCACGTACAGTCGTGTAGAACGGTTCCATGTTTCCGACGTAGCTAAATATGGCTGAAAGAAATTACTAACATTTCGCTGAATCTAAAGGGACTTGAACCCAAGCCCATTAAGAATGTTCTTACAGAAATTTCACAATTGAATCGAAGATGGACTCGCTATCTGCCGATCTAAATGCTATGGCTACTAATCAAGGGTCTTGATAAACAAACATTTGACCTACAATTGTTTCAAACTTCAGAACACTAAAGCAGAAACTTCAGTGTGCAAACCTGACTGTCTCAGATGCACACTCTAATCCCATTGAAAAAGTTTGATCCATAAATTTCTTGATATTTGAATTGTAAATAAAGATAGAAGAAACAACGCAAGTTTGGGAATCTTAATTTCACGGACTTGCATATCCGTATAGGAAAAGTAGTCACGGCTTCTTATTCTCATATTGTGACGAATCAGGTAATATTTAGCCTAACTGTCCAGCTTACTAGCTTGTCTTTCAATTCTGCTTATGTACCAGGCAATGGCGGTTCCAACATTCCCATTTTTATATTATGGCACTTGACAATTGCTTGATAGCAGCGCTTTGTCTCTCTATGATTTATTGTTATGGCATACCTATCCATAACCATTCTGACATGTGCTCACTTTAAGTCTTTGGCATTTGCTAATTATAGTAGCGCCATGTCTGCCTTTGCATTAAGGCATAACATAAACATCTTTATCTATAACCATATTAGCAACTGCTTTGTATCCGTCTGTCATATCAAATTGCCAATGGCCTCTTAAATCCATGACACGACTTTTGAAATTGTCAGCATACCTACTGAAGCTTCAACTTTGCCTCGAATCAAATTGGAAAAAGCCTACTAGTTGAAAGCAAGTTTCTTTCAATCGCTTGACTTCACATTGTTCAAGCAAACTTATATAACTTATATACTTAATATAGGTAAAAGGAAGCTTGAGCATGCGTAATATAGGCTACAAAGGAACTTATATACTTAATATAGGTAAAAGGAAGCTTGAGCATGCGTAATATAGGCTACAATGGAACTTATATACTTAATATAGGTAAAAGGAAGCTTGAGCATGCGTAATATTGGCTACAAAGGAACTTATATACTTAATATAGGTAAAAGGAAGCTTGAGCATGCGTAATACAGGCTACAATGGAACGTATATACTTAATATAGGTAAAAGGAAGCTTGAGCATGAGTAATATAGGCTACAATGGAACTTATATACTTAATATAGGTAAAAGGAAGCTTGAGCATGCGTAATATAGGCTACAATGGAACTTATATACTTAATATAGGTAAAAGGAAGCTTGAGCATGCGTAATATTGGCTACAAAGGAACTTATATACTTAATATAGGTAAAAGGAAGCTTGAGCATGCGTAATACAGGCTACAATGGAACGTATATACTTAATATAGGTAAAAGGAAGCTTGAGCATGAGTAATATAGGCTACAATGGAACTTATATACTTAATATAGGTAAAAGGAAGCTTGAGCATGCGTAATATAGGCTACAATGGAAGTTATATACTTAATATAGGTAAAAGGAAGCTTGAGCATGCGTAATATAGGCTACAATGAAACTTATATACTTAATATAAGTAAAAGGAAGCTTGAGCATGCGTAATATAGGCTAGCTAACCCCACAGCTCCTGTCTTGTAAACGCGTTACTTTTAACAAAAACAATACTTTTATCGACTAGATTACATAAGCGAAATAAATAAATTTTAATTATTTGCCTGAGTCATTTGGTCGTTTAAAATTGTGATTGATTTTACTTGTTAACTCATAAGAACTGATTCGACACAAAGTGGTAAAAAACCCAAAATCATCTGACAAAAGTTTAGTAGACTCCGTTATCCATATTCTGATTGAGGAAAACGTAAGTATGTAGTAGGCGTATCAAATGCAAACGGCATCAGGTCTGGCAACTAATGTCAAATTGAAATTATCACAGGTACGACAAGCGTAAAGGACAATTCCAAGCACAGAAATTTTGATGATCCGTGTTAACAACCACTGCACACATTCTTACCTGCTGAAGCAAAGTTTTGACATTGAAATATTCTTCAGGCCATTCTTCATTCTTTGATCTTGTTTGTATCCCTTCTCAGCAGCTGAAGAGTAATAGTGACAGAGAAGGTAATGAAATTACAAGGCAAGGCATAAATTCATCACATTAAAACTCAACAGCAATTTTACGGTTGCATATTCAAACAACGTATCTCTTCAAACACTGTCTTGATATTGTATTGAGCTTAATTTGCTTGCTAGAAACAAGAAGAAATCTCTTGATACTGAACGTCTGCATCAGGCGTTTCTTGTAAGTTGGAGAATGTAATCAAACTCTCTTCACGCTTAAGTCCATAACTGATGTGATGACTAGCAATTTTCACATAACTGTATGTCACTGATGTATTCAAGGGAGCCTCACCACGGCATAAGAATTCCACGGTATCGTAATTCCTTTATCTTGTTTTGTGTGGTATCGCAAGGTATAACAACTACTTGGTGAACCCGCTTGCAAGGTAAAATTCCTACTGCAAGAGAGTGAACTCACGAGATATAAACTGAGAGAGTAAGTGATAAAAATCTGAGTCAAACACTAGAACTTCTTGAGTTCTTGAAGCATGTCAAGTTATTCCAATTTTTCTTATCAGTGCAAAACATGAAATCTGTTTACTACAATGGCTGTGACCTGTGAGCTTTTTTAGTTGACGACGAAAATTGAATCAAAGCAAATTTCACGATAGCATCCGTTATGCATCATGCGCAGTTCCTTAAAACCACGACGCGCTATACATTGGAGGAAATTAGTATACTTAAGGATCTCAATATCAGCCCTCCACTACTGTTCGAAGAAGAAATACAATTTTTCGCTTTCGTTTGAAATGCCAGAAATAAAAGACCGTGCCATTGCGTTTATTGTCAACTTGCCTTGAAAGATCTCAGATGGACTCAAGTGCTTATGCCAAAGTGCCATTGATGATCTAAACTTGCTCCTTCAGATTTCTCAATTTGTATAGCTATGCACAAGGACGTGATATGAAATAAGCTAGTGTTGGCAGATTCTATACGTACTGCTGGCTTCCAGATTATAATCTTTTGATTCATATTTTCTGCGGCTATATATGTATATATGTATATATGTATACATGTATACATGTATACATGTATACATGTATACATGTATATATGTATATATGTATATATGTATATATGTATATATGAATATCTGTATATATGTATATCTGTATATATGTATATATGTTTAAATGTATATATGTATATTTGTATATATGTATATGTGAATTTGTGTATTTTTGTATATGTGTATACGTGTATATACGTATATATTTGTCCAGAGTGGAGCATTACCACAATAGCTGCACTAAGTGGAAGCTGACAGGACTCCCACTTGCAAACCGGAGACTTGTAGTGACGCAGTCATTATAACATAACCTCAAATTCACCTCTGAGAAACAACGTCCCGGTAGCTCAGTTGTCAGAGCATCTGCCCGGTAAGCAG
>JANTCA010027292.1:0-22273 GCA_024741275.1 Chironex yamaguchii | reverse complement strand
TATATGAAGCAAATTTTTGGTCTCTCTCTTTTCGGCGTATGGGTAAACACTGGACACTAGTTTAGAATTAATTAGTATGTAGATTACCAAACGCAGCGCTGGAATATTTATCTTCAACTTAGGTCTTGGGAAGTGCACGTTTTTAACTGCACCCAAAGTTCTGCATGTTGGACACGAGTAGCCGAGTAGGGGGAAAAATGACGTCGTTGCTACACTGTAGAGATGCCAAGACCACAGAGAGGGGATCGCCGGGGCAACTACGTCCGACATAGACGTGTGAACAGACACTATGGAACAATACAACCCTGACCATGTAGTTCCCATCACTTGGGTTGGACAATGTGGTTGCCTTTCTAACACTATATATACCACACCCTTCTTGTATAGAGTCAGTAAATGTTTTCAAGGTGTTTGTATATTCATGTTTTCCATAAACACAAGTATACAACTTAAGTAGAGACACACTCCATTAATATGTCCCAAAATAATTCATGTCCCAAAAGAATTCATGTCTAAACCTCCTGTCTGCTGTAGTGAATTATGCATTAAATGGACAAATTTGAAAAAGATAAATTCGATATTTAGTTCCAAGTATCTTGTCATCATGATCAGTGACCACATTGTCCCAGATGTTTGCAGTCGTTGGGTCACCCCTGAGTCATCGAACGCCATGAATTCCTATCAGGGGCATCACCTGGTCTTAGACCCCAACTCTTTATCAGTTCCTTCAGTGTCATCCCAGGTCAGATTGGATCTGTCACATGATCTTGTACCGTCGACCTTTAGTTGGTGGGCCAGGGTAATCGAATTCTGTACTTCTCATCTCAACAGGTGCCCATACCATCACAGTAAGTTGGTTGCTTTGACTTTCTGGATCCCTTGTGATAGTACACATTGATCTGGATCTCCTGTTTAAGATCAATTAAGTTCAGTGACTTCTTGTTGTGTGTTGTCTCACAAGTTCCTTGTCCGCTTACTTCGTGTCTTTGAGCCTTTCTGTGCGGCATTCAAGATGCAACACTACCCCGGCGTCCGGGCTCTGGCATTGGCCCCTTGAATACGACACTTTGTTTTGTACTGTAGATTGAAATGATAAAATCAGGCTGGGCCATGTAATGTTCACTTCCAAAAACAAACTTTGCCTTGTCCATATCTCTTTACAGTGATTTCACGGGCCATTGTTAATTGAGTTGTAAAAATAGGTCAGAATTCACTGTGGAAATGGGCTACCTTCTTTAATTGTCTTGGGACCTCACCTAGCTCTCGCCGGTCCTGAATGGTGGTATGTAAAGCGGGGCCGGTAAATTGTCTTAACTTTGTCTTGTTCATCACCCCAAGCACAGACAGACGAAAAAAAAATCAATTCTTTTGCTTTGCTTTTAAATGGACTGAAAATATCACCAACAGCAACTCCACGGAATAATGCAAGTTCTGATGGCAAATTTTGACATTAAATAAAGCAATACAACTAGGCGTAGAATAATAATCCTCATTATATGGCTTTCTTTGGAGGAGAGAAGAATTAATCTGAGTTGAACCTAATATTTATTTCTTGACGCATAAGATAACTGCAAGATACCTACTAAGTTATGCTTTATCTTTTCTTGTTGTTTATTATTGTTTATGTTTATGTTTATACCAAAAGTTTCTATTTGATTCTTTTTTTCGCTTTTCAATGTTTCTTGACCTTGACGACTTTAAGCAAGTAAAATTTAGTACCTAAGTATAAGCCCCACTTACAATTTATTACTAAAGCTGTATTGTCCCTGTTGCTTGTTGCAAGTGATTACCTGTTGCTTGTTGCAAGTGATGCTTTTTTCATCTTACAAAATAGCGATAGATTTAACCGCGCATACGGAGACGTTTAGGCAGGAGTGAAGAAATTCAAAGGAAGAATAGAAATGAACAAATAATAGTCTGACGCAATGTCAGGTAGAAGTACGTTTATCATTGATTTTAGTAGTACTAAATAAAAATATTTAAAGAAGGACAAAGATTATTCACTTCTTTCGGGCTATAAGGTGTATAAGATTAGTATTTTTCAGCTATTGGTTTAAACAGGTAATAAAAAAATATAGAGATGTTCTTTTAAAAGAACGTTTTTGCTCAACATTAACCACCATACATATTTTACTATATGTGAAATGTCAAAGCAAGTGTATAACAAAAGCCATTCTGTCATTCATATGATCAAAGGTGTAGAAAAGAGGAAACGTTTTTCAACATGTGAAAAGGCAGCACTTACTCTGACTTTTCCCTCAAAGCTTGTTAAAGGGCCAATTTCCGAGGTACAAAAACGTAAGCATTTTTTGTTTTATGTCAGTCAGTTTTATTTGTATTTCTAAACGTAAATATTTTGCTTATAATTGTCCTCTTTACAATAGAACTGGTTGCAAAAAAGGAGTTTTTTTAACAAGATAAATTTACTGTTTGGTCATTGTTACATACTGTTTTTTCCTCATTTTATTATCTTGTCAAGTTTTGTATTGTTATATAGCGATTCCAGAGTTACTTTTTATGTAGTATTGATAACAATAGACTTCTACACGTAAACACTCCCATAATGTGAAGTCTTAATAAGTATCGCAAAACTAACTGCGTGAAATTATTTGATGCATCTTCAATCAAGGTAATTCACATTTTCCTCTAAAATAGCCATAAAGTATTCAAATTAGCGAATATTTGGTCAAGAAATAGAATTACAGGTATGCAGAAAAATTAAATCGAAGATCTCTTTAGATTATGCGATCAAATATTACTCATATATAATACACAGTAATGAGCCAATTAATCTTAAAATGGCATTTTGTTACAAGTTGATAAATAAAAGAATTTGCTATGTACAATAATATTGGTTTGCCAGGTGTTAATCAACTCGCCTTTTGCTGAGGAGATTTAATAAAGGGAAAAGATATTTCGCCGCTTCAATGTTATGTAATAAAAGTAATATATGCTACTTTGTATTGGACTGCACAAAAGGTGTTTTCTTTATTCTGCAGGCAATTAAAGTGAAGCTAAAAGAGAAAACATTCACTTATTGTTCTAACAATGGCTTCTATGCTTAAATTGCTCGATGGTTACTCATTGTATTTCATAAAAAGCAGGCGTTGACACTCTTATTATAGTAGTAACTTTTATCTTTTACATCTGGCATTGTTTAACAGAAGATTTTCTCTCCAAAAAATCAGAACAATCCATCATGATTTCAGTAACGAAAGTGAAGTTGACATTTATCTTACACTTTCATTGAAAGGAAAGAACTGTTAGCTTGAATTAAAGCTGTTTTTCAACATATCTGACAAGACTTAAAATATATAAAATGATTTAAAGGCAACATAAGAAATGTGGAATAAATATCTTAAGAGGGCTCCTCTTCATATTGACATACACTACAGATTTGATATCCAAAATAAGTCATTAACTATCCTGGCAATTAGTGATAAAACTAAGTGCCATATAATAGCCACTTACCTTGGCAAACAAGATATTTATTTCTAGAAAGCCACAAACCAAAGGACCACTTTATCGCGTACCTGACAAAATACCAAAGTTCTATGTGTCTTTAATTTGAAAGGTAACACTTAAAAAGGCCAATGTCTTACCATGAACAGTCTTTTACTTTGGAAATGGATAACACCTAGTGTCATAGTTACCCATAGAGCAACACTTAACAGAAAGTACTGTTCGTAAAGTTTAGAGCGAGTGTCGATACGGAAGAATTATGTTTTTCATGTTGCCATTACAACAGAAATATTAAATATAAGTCAATATGACCACCTGCACGAACAGAATAACGGCTGCTTTCACTTGAACAACGGAAAATGGCTAAATTCGTCCACATTATTGTGGTTTTATACTTCGATACTTTCAAAAACAAAACCTTCCAATATTAGCAGATTATAACATTGCCTGCAGATGTCCTCAAAGTGCAGACTAAATGGATGATATTTTTCATATATCGAAGGCAGTTTTGCATTTTTTGCCCTTTGGCTATTGCGAAAAGCATTTTTCAAGAGTAATTACTACTAGTTATAAGCATAAAAAGCATTATTTCTTATGTTAGGTTTTCAGTGTTGATTTAAACCCAAATAACTTCTTACTTGGCTAATTATCTAATATAATCAACGTGTCCCTATTCTAACAATCTGGATTTTCTCTCGAGGTTGCTAGGACCATGGGAGAAACATACAAGCTGCTTATAATTATCAAAAACCTCATTCCATTTCTTATAAGAATAGAAATTCTTAGGTCAAATCCAAGCGTCGTTCGCCGAATTAAAACACAATGAAAAACTGCGGTAGAGTCACTCGCACTTATGATCTTCATTGACTTTGCTACACTCACTGAAGTCAAACGTCTTAATTTTACTTACCACTAATGAAATTAATTTAGATTCGTCGTATGCAAGCCACCTTTGACTTCGGCCTCCACGAAGACATTCATTTCTCTTAACTTTTCAACGCTAACGTTTTCCTGCCATTTTCAGCCCTTTCTAGATTCGAGAAAATATCAGTTTAAAACATTGCAGAAGTTAAAATAAGTGAATATCGGTAGCTAGACATGTTTAAAAATTGCTTGATACGGCAAGAAATTAAAAGCTCATGCGGAAAAAATTCGTCAGTTGTTGTTTTACTTTCTTCCTATTGAAAACCAATTAGCTCTTCTAATCTCTACAATTAAAAAAACTGTTTATTAACCTAAGACTAAGTAAAGTGAACTTGTTATTATGACCGTTTTCATCACTCTACATAAATATTTTCCTCCTTCTAACAAATTCATCGAGAAAAAAGCGAAGGCGCCTCCTCCGTATGGCCCCAAGGGTTTCTTCACTGATAAATGAAGGAAGACGCCTACACAACCCCTAATTCATTTCACATTATTCAAAGTGCTATTTGAACAGTCTTTTTGTGGTATAAAACATTAACGTGCTTCTAAAAATTTGCGACATTCAGCTGAAAACACAGTAAAGGCTTTGAAGTATGTTTAAGCACAATGTCGCACACTTCAACGCGAAGATACTGTTTCTGTAATATTTTTAGGCAGAATAATTTGTAATTTTAATTAAACTTCATCTGGACCTTGTGCTGTGAGTGGAACAAGACTTCCTTTATCAAGGTCCGTTATACTTATAAAACAGGACACTCATACAACTGAGTTCGTCTATTGACAAATACCTACAAGCAGTATGCGCTTTATATTTACAAGGGACCCATCTAGTGTCGTTTCTACTGGTTGTGGATAGAAAAAGCAAAAAATTTCAAAGTTATGACTGTGACCACTTGAGTTTCTTATCACGGTCTATCATCTGCAAAACTTAGTAGGGATGATTAAAAGAACCTTTCGTTTAGTCAGTCATTTGACACTGATCACCCACTCAAGGTGTCAAATATGTGTCTATTGGCGAAAACGCTCACGGGCGGAATCTGTTTGGTATCTAGGACGCATCCATTTGTCACCACAGTGATACTTTTTCTTTTGTTATCAACTTGTCTACATTTACCTGGAACAAGTACAAACGACTAGTAATACGTCGACTCTTTCATGATACATAAATATATGCTCTTCACGACCCAGGAAAAGCCAACACGGTCTTACCGAACGAGTCATCTTATAAGTAGGACGACTCGAGAAACTCTCGATTTTTCTGTGTTCTTATTCACTAATGATGAGCTACAAAATAATGGGTGGAAATTCACAACAGAAGCTTGGAAGAAATAAGTGTGACAAAAATGCTGGATCATCTTATTGATCACTTGTAGCTGCAGTAGATATGTAAGGTGAAAAACATTTTTAACCAGGATAAGCTGATAATTAAAAGAGTAAGGGACATAGTTTCTCCTATTTTCTTATGTTAATGAAACTATTTTGACATGTTTGGAAAAGTAGATTACAATACTTAATGATTGCTGTAGTCGAAATAGCATGTTCCAACAATGCATAGCGTTATAACATAAAAGAGCACAGATGGTTCAATGTGTAAAAAATTTTTCGAACGATTAAAGAAGATTGAGATGAACGCAAGAGCCTTCATTTGGTAATGGCAATGACTAATACAGGAACAAAGGTATGGTGCTTGACAGTTGTAGCAAGATTTAATAAAGATGATAAAAGTTGCTTGTAAGGAGAGTACAGCCTGTTTTCAGGGCACGATTCATTTTCACTTTTCACGTTTTTCTAATTGCATGTTCGGCTTAAGTACATTTACCGGTCGTTTTACCTTAGCGCACATAACTTTAGCTCGACAGTTAATAACAAGGCTATGGTAGTAGCAATAGTAAGAACTGACAGTCCCCCACTCACACATCAAGCACTGACAGAATTGGAAGTTAAACATCGCAAATGTTTATAGATCTGCTTCACGATATAGGAAACACAGTTAGTGAGATAAAAAACAAGGATCTAGCCAATGTAATTAAAGCAGACACGTAGCGCCATCTGAAAACAGAGCTTGCTGCTTGGTTCCAGAAAATATCTTTAGTATGCAGGCCAAGGAAATCCAAGCATCACACATACGCTGCGCCGTAATTACCTACACAAGTTAGAGGGATGACGCAACATGCCATAGAGGTTGTGTAAACCAACTGGGAAGTCTGAAGTTAACTGAGCAATGTGCACGATCTGTGAAATATGCTTTCTCTTTTTACTTCAATAACTATCAACGTGACTTTCTCTGACTTCGCTGCCTTGTCTTCAGGCTATCTAGCAAGCAAGTTCGTGGGAGAGAGAGAGTTACAGCACCACTACAAAAAGCGGGAACTTAAATTAAATTCCATAGCAAGCAATGCGACCGGACAATCCTCAACAACACTTCAGTCCGTTTTCCACTAGGCGACTTTTTTTGCGGCGCAAATGATGATGTTTTGATTTCCACAAGAGGAGCTATGTTTTGGCGCCAAAATCACCAGTTGAAAACTGAAACATGGCTGCTGTAAATCCTAGATATCTTTTGGCACTAAGATCTCGTGCACTTACAAAAGTCTTATTGCTAAGAGGATACCTGAGACGACTTCAGAAGTATAGGCAACGATTCTGGACTAGAAAGGTATACATAGAAACGGAGGAAAAGGGAGAATACCACCTTTTGGTAAAACAAGATGCAGAATACTTTTTTCAATGACACCTAGTGTTTTTGAGGAACTTTTAAGTTGGTATGGATAATACTTAAGGAAAGAGGATAGCAAAATGAGAAAAGCGATTAGTCCAGGCGAAAGGCTGTCTGTGTGCTTAAGATATCTGGTGACAGGTGATGCACAGATAATGATTGCTGCCAACTATCGTATGAGACCAACAGTAGTGGGAGGGATAATTAATGAAACACAAGGGTCTTTTTGAGGCTATTTGTGATGATATTTCACAATTATCAAGCAATGTTGAAGACAATATTTCGGCACCTCAGTTGGAATATTGAAAGTCTAGACATGTTCATAACAGTTTGGTTCTGTAAGTCAAATGGTAAGCTTCTTCAATTCTGATTGGCTCTTTGCGAAAAAGTTGAACTCATTCTTACTACCTTTTTCGCTGAACTCATGAGCACTGCAGTGCGCATGCGTATTCGCGGAAAAATTCACTTGGCGCGAAAAAAATCGCCTAGTGGAAAACGGGCTTTAGGTCAATTATATACAAAACACGCTAAACCAATAGCACTCTTTCAGAATCTAGCCAATCAAAACGTAAAGAATCCTGTACATGTTCTCTATGTAATGGAACACATTTTCTTAAAAGCAATTTATTCTTTGATTTTAATCCTTGACAGCCATAGGTGCATTTAGCCAGTTTCATTATTTAATTGTAAATTCTGTATGGAGTGCCATCACATTGGTTTCTTTCCGCAGTATGTGCCACTGTTTACCTTCCTGTACATAAATGCAGAATACAATACACAAGTATACTTTAGCCCAAAGTACACAAATGCGACAATAATTACGGAGCATACAACTTATTCCGTTTTCCCTTCACATGCCAATGATTTTGACCTTTTTTAAACGATCTAAGTTACTGTAGCACTGGACAATGGGTCTGATTTGAGATTTGGGGATTTTCAGATACACCAAGTGCCAGGGCATGGAGTTCGAGCATCAGGCTGTGTAGACATTGTTTAAGGGTAGGGTTTAGAGTCTGCGTCCTGCGAGTTCAATTCGAGGCTCCCATACTCTGTGAAACTGTTGTATCGCATGAAACTCATGTACCATTCTGACAGGTACGATGAAGGCCTCAATTTCCTGCGTTGCATTTTGATTTGCGATACCAAGGGCATGGACTGTCCTTCTCTAAACGTTTCCGTCAAATGGCTATCAATTTCAGTCACGACTTTGAATTATGGCATTTTTGAACTCAGTTCCCAACTGGCTGTTCATCAATGCCGCTCTTTCTGTAGTTGGGGTCGAAAGTATTAAAACTGCTTCTCTCGTTCCGTTACGGATGTAGCAATATTTCCTGAGAAATGGTCTTCGAGTAATTGCTTTCTTTTAAAGCGATTGGATGCCCAATCAAATCATATTGGAGATAACGTAGGTAGGAAATTGATTGATAGACATCTTATTGAAAGTAACCATCCATCTAATGGAAAATAAATAAAAGGTTGTGATCCTTATCTCTAGCTTTAACTACTGTGTTATTTTGCAATTACGTTCTCTGTATTAATTAGTAATCTAATAATATATCAATCCTCCTGGAAACAATAGCTTCTTCAAATACTTAGAAAGGGATACTTATCTAGCATAAGAATATAAGTTTCTAAACGAAACAAATGATTAATCTGACATACCCTGCTCTGAACTAATGAAATTTTATTACCGATGTACTATGTGTTAGGCTATCACCTCAGTGTTCAAAAACTGTTACATTTTATGTACAATTCCTATGATGACAGATGTTTTGAAGTAACAAGGTTATGAATATAAGCATCACTCTTTGTTGGGCATCAAAATCATCAAAACGAACCATCTTCAAATTTAGCTATCTTTAATCCTTTTACATACTTTAGAGTATAACGTATACCACTATCCTTTCGTCAAGTAAAACAAACTGAAAGTAATATTCATGGATATTTGTTTATAAAATAGGTATAAACGAAACCATTGTTTCCAACTCCCCCTGCCAACGTGTCGATATTATCTATGTGCCTAAAGTTCGTTTTTCTTTAGCCATACAGTAATGGATCCCTTTACGTTTTCAAGTCTTCAATAAAACACCTGCCAAGGTGATCATCAAAGTTTTATACGGTAGTCCTAATCAATAATTTAAGCAAATGAAAAGATGTGCTTTGTTTTCAGTGATAGCAGTTCCAAAAGAGATTGATTTCTATTTCTCGTTGCGTGTTCTCATGTGTGCAAAAATAAGACAATTAGAATATCAGTAATCTCGTTTGCTGTTTGGTACTTCACTTACAATGCGAAAACAAATTGGTGTCTAACGTGTACTCTGGGCTTCATAAGTAGGAGCTTGTTTACACCACGTAATTTAACTGCTAAAACTTCCTGCATCCACCTTGTATATTTCAGGAAGATTATGCCCTTCCTCACTGGAAAGTTTGTAGTTGTTTCTCGGGAGGAAAGTGGATTGTTTAATGACTATTGTAAACTAATTAACTTCTTAGATGTCATCATAATTTATTGAAAATTAGGAACTATTGATTACTTAAGTTGTTAGCTCCATGTAATGTAATCCTGAACTCCGTCTGTATTCGGTATGGATCACTTGCGCTGAAAAAAGAGTAATATTAATAACCTTAGACTGTAGGGTGGAGAAAGTTGTAGTCATAGCGTTTGCCTAAGTAGCAGTTTCGTCCACCGTTTGTACAATTCATAAATTTGCCTAACTCGTAGTCTCTTCCACCGTTAATTGACGATTCCTGCCTCCTTCCAGGCTTAGTCCAGAATGACTAAACTGCATTTGTGCTATATCTGAGGGATCTGTATTCTTTATGGAATTGGATAAGACTGACATTCTTTTTTAAATACGATGAAGTTGCGACCTTGGTACATCGATTATTCTACTTTTGTACACCGATACAATGCCTGTTTGCAAGCACATGGTAGCAGCACGCTATACTTATGGAAACGTTTCAATATTTTTGCTTTCATTTTTTGATCCACATGTCCATGAAGCTTATTAGCTGTCAAAGACTAACATGGACACTTGTAATGTTAACAACTGAGGAAACTTTGCTTTCTGTCGGAAAGTCCCTTCTTGATGCTTTCTGTACAAAGGAAGAACATACAGCAAAAGAGAATAAACATTTACAACAAGCAAAATAATGATGCGAGTAACATTCAAACGTCTCCTTTGTTACAGTAATGTGAGATGATTATCACTACTTCAAGGGGGTAGCCGGGGTAAATTTACGGGGCTCGAGTCTCGACAGGGGCCCGAGAAAACTTTTGCAAGTGCTAGACAACTTAAATCAAGACGTTTGTTGGACGTTCATTCATGCCTTGAAAGCCTTGTTTTTTTTGCCAAGTTGACTCTGTTGATCCATCCACCTTGTCCCCAGAGCCTTTTGAACATTATTAAAGGGTTTGCAAACATGAGATCCTGTAAAGCATCTTTTGAAGTCTTATTTTCAACGTAATTTCAATAGTTTCAAAATTTGAGCTTGATTTCGTCTAGCTTTTAAATTTCGAGACCTATATAAAACAGTGTTATCTATAGCTGCAGGTCTCGAGGTGGCACTCGACGGATCTGATGAATATTGATAACAGGTACTCATTGCTTAACTGTCCAAAGTTATTTCATCTGATGTTTTACTGAAAATTATTTTTTAAACATTAAAAGGCTATCCTGCCTGCCAGAAAACTAAGGTTTTAAAATTTCGCCTCTAACTTTCCTTTTTCACTGAATCGTCTCAGTTTTCGTCATAGGCCCATTGATAACAGTTTTATGTCACGAAAATGTCACTGTACAAATCGACTAACAACTTTCATCTAAATGCTTTAAGTATACTTTACTGTGTGCTTAGGAATATTCAATGCTTCATTATTTATTAATTGTTGTTGTTAATCAAGATTAAGTACAAGGGTTGCGTACAGTTCGTGTAAGAGCCGTAAAACTGTTATTTGGGACAAACTACGTGTTTGTATTTGTGTGTTTTTATAGCTATTTGTCTACTTTGCAATTTGTTGAAAAGAGTCTTGGCAACCTCCTTACCCTGTAATTCGTCAGCATGACAACACCCTCAGAAGTTAGTTCACCCAGGAGAGCCTTCTATTGTGTTATTTCCTAGGTTGTGCTTGTGACTATCCATTTCAGAATGATGAGCAATTTTAAGATTAAAACACTGTTGGTGCTTATTATGGCTTCTTTTATGTTAATTTTGTAGTTGTGCCCCATAAATTTTCAAATTTCTGAAAAAATAACAGTTCTGAACGTAATGTCTGATAATCGTGTCACTTATGAATACTTTAAAGGCAGAAATTGTTATAGGGAGAAGACGTTTTGAAAGTTACGAGATTTTTCCCGGAACTTTGAGACAAAAACTTGCGGACATTAAATGTTCCGAGAAATAATTTTCCAAAACAGTTGGAAGCATTAAATGTCGCAGTGAACAGTTGTGATAACTGAACAAATTTTAAGATAACGAAACAGTAGACAATTAATAAGACCTTTCTTATAAGGGAACGAAAGAAAGCTATTTAAATTAGTGAAGGAACCAGTAAAAATATTGAAGTGGAAAGACTTCATAGGTTACTGTCTTGTAATGGATATCCTTTATGAGTCATTGTCTTTTGTATTCGGTCTTTTTTCGTCAAATTACGATCTCCCAAGTTAGTTTGTAGTTCAGCTCCCAAATTAATTCTTCACTTTTTAACATTTACTGGTCAACATTGTTTGCGTATTTGTAATCAAGTTTCTGAATTTTTGAGACTTGTTTTCCACGTGCTGTTACTGGTTTTGTTTTTCGGCACATTAAGACTCTTTTCCCTTTTAAGGATAGGATACCAACATGCATGAGGTCACATCTTGTTTACCAATTTACGTGTAGACGTTACAACGCTACTTACATAGGCCAAACTAAGCGACACTTAATGTGAGAGCCTCTGAACATTTGGTATTTCTGCCTTAACAAGTTAGCTTCCCTTTCTAGTATCATGGAACATTTGCAGTCGTCGGGACATAACGGTTCTTTTGACGATTTGAAGATTTTATTCTCTTCCCATTTTGTTAGCCACTTACTCATTCAATGAAGTTTGTTACTAGCTAACAACAAACCAATAATTTACAAAAACCAAAACACTTCACCTTTACTTTCCTTTTAGTTTCCTTTGTTATCATTAAGTCCCCCTTTTGGATATTCAACATTTACGATTTTCTTAATCACTAGTTAATGTCTTTACATCTTTTCACTTGTTTCTCTCTTTTAGTGATGCATTGTCCTGAATCACAATAACGTTTTGAGACATTGCTAATATTGAAATATACTTAAAAGATTTTTTCGTCTGACACTCCTCAGAGTATGAATTGTCAGAAAGGAAAGTATAGATACATGGCAACCTTTTTCATACGGAACACGTATCCAAACTAGCGAATCAAAAACAAGAAGACAAAGAGAAAATGAAAAGACAAAGCATTATTGGAAGATTTCAAGTGAGAAAACGAATTCTTTCTGCCTACAGAGTACTGATTTTCTTGTTTTAATGGCAGTCTCCTATACGTCATGACAAAAGGACAATCTAGCTGTGCCAGTTATCCGAAAATTCTCGTCTTTATACATTTTGAAGCATTCGCAGTTTACTATTAAATGTTAGCCTATGGTGCAATCGCCTGTTTTTCTCAACAGCTTTTTTAACGTGCCACTAGAGGTGCTCAAGTCAGTCTAAACAATACACTACATCGGCAAAGGGACGTTACGACAATGAGCAGCTCCTTGGGTCCAACTTTTCTCGATTTTCCATAGGAGCAAATTCTAAAAGAAAGCAACCGAAGGATGTCGATTTATTTTCGCTATGTTGATGATACTTTTCCCATCATTGAAACAGAGTTGGAAAGTGACCGTTACTTCCAAAGGCTTAATCAGTTACATCCAACTCTTCAATTTACAGTAGAAAAGGATCAAGTTAGTTTATTGCCTTTTCTTAATGTTTGGTGGAAGAAAATGAAGACTTATTTAATAACAACAGTATACAGAAAAGCTAATCTTACTGGCCAGTAAATCCGCTGGGATTCCTTTTGTCCAAAAAAGATGTAAATCAACCTCACCAGAACACTTGTCCGTAGTGCACCTTGCATCTGTTCAAAGTCTTAATTAAATTCGGACCTGAGGAAAACAAAATCTATCCTCCTTGAAAACGGATATCCAGACGATGTTGTTTTCTACATCTTTTTGAGAAAGGTCACCGACTCTTTTGCCGAAAAACTTTTCGGCCTGAGAACTGTCCTGTGTGCTAAAAAGTTTCTTGAGATAAGTAATATCTCTATCAGGAATCATCACAGGCCATTATCTATCATAGAGACACAGATTAAAAAGATATGTAGTAACGTGTTTCCCTGGTGTCAATCCCAGGATTGCTTTCATCACTAGGAAGATCTTGCCAGTCATTCATAAGGATTGTGTTCCTACCACACAAGAAAGCTAAGTAGTGTATGAGTTTCTGTGCCGATGTGAAGCTCGATATGTAGGTCTGGTTATCAAAGATTGGGTGACAGTATCAGGCAACATGTTTCAGCCAGTGTACACTAAGTATCATTTCCTCCTAGAGAACAGCCATCTCACGCCTGCAAAGCTAAAATGACTACCAAAACATGCCATTCTGCCATAGGCCAACATTTACTGGAAAATTTAGAATGCGCCAAAATATTTAAGGACGAGAATTTTTGGATAATTGGTACATACAGATCCTCCTTGATCTAAGCGTATTGGATGCATGTTTCGACACATGTTTCTTATCAAATGGTTGCTAGATATCTATGTTTTCTGTTGTGATGATTTATTCTCTCAAGGGTGTCAGTATGTTTTTAGCTCAATGTCTCAAATTTTCCAGATGATTTTCAAGTTTTGTACCACAAAAAGATTGTTTCACTAGTAACCTCCCTGACTTGATGTTTCCATGCTGGTACCTGCACTAATGATTCTACAACCTAGTCCTTCTCAGGGGGCCAAAAGGAGTCTTAGACAGGATCGAAATGGCAGTCATACTGAAGTACGAACTTGGTTCCCTTGTTGACTGAGGCCAAAACAGATTGTTGCTTTCAATGAAGCCGAACGAAATCTTCTGTCTGTTAATCATTTTATAAAAATATTTTCTTTTACTGTTTCACTGACTAGAAGCAATCTATTCGATAACTGCTCTTTTCGTCTACTTGACATGACTTTCACAGGTTTCTCCAGGAAAGGCTCCATCACATTGATTCTTAAGTTTGCAGCTATTATATTCACTTTTCCACTCCGTACTTGCACCTTTTCACACCATCCGAATCTCCTTTCTTTTATAAGTCCACTACTCGACCCTGCCTTGCATATAGTTGCCATATTTAGGTGGAGCTCATACTAATTGCTTTCTTTCATCAAATCCATCACTTCGCATAAATATTTTCCTCCTCATCGTCGCGATGTTGCGTCAGTGTTACCATTCTATAAATATGTTCACTGTTTTTGCTACAAGGACTGGTCTGCTTCTACCGTTACATTTAAAATGTCTCAGCGAGAAGTCATAGGATCAATGAACTTCAAATTATATACTGTCTATTATATAGTCTTAATTTTTCTAGGCATACAATTAATTAACCATGCTCCTATAACTGATACGAAAGTTTACGTTAAGCCAACGAACACATGTTGACATACGGTATTAGCGAGGATTTATTACGACTATATTTGACAGAGCATACAGGTTGTCGTCTAATTGGACTCATTTTTCTGGTGAATGTGATCGACTCAGGGATGTATCTTTAAAACTTAAGTATCCTGGAGATTTCATTGATCTTATTATCAGGAAAGTTTGTTAACTCAAGAGTTAATGGCAATGAACTATTGACCAGGTCGCAGCTCTACACAGATGCTGATGACTATATCAGGCTAATGCATCCCTTTAAAAACCAGGAGTCAGCTGATATTGTCAGAAAACTGATTAGGAGTCTGGGTATGAAAATTAGTGCTAATATTCAACCGGTCTTTTTTAGCCGTAAAGTAGGTACTGATCTCAAGATAAAAGAATTCAAGCCCCCTATTGTAGATCAACAATGCGTTGTTTATGAATTTAAATGTAACATGTGCGATGCAGGATATGTTGGCTACACACGTGGGCACTTATATGAACGTGCAGAATGTCATAAAAGAAAAACCTCCCCAATCTATAAACATTACCAAACCAAGCACAATGAATCGATCCCCTATAATTTTATATCAAGTTTTCATGTTCTCACGAAGTATAGCACAAAATTTGATTGTTTGATTAATGAAATGCTTTGCATACGCAAATGCAAGCCCGTACTTAATGTACAAACTGACTCCGTACGTGGAAAGGTATTTGTTTAAATATGATATAAAAGAAGAAACATTTTTCTTGTATATAGTCACACAAGTTTGTAAAAATACTTTCTTGATAATGGCGTCATGATGACATCAAAACGTCGACATTTATACTTATCCTTTATTTTTGCCTGTTTATGCTCTAGTAAGGCACTTCTAATAATAAGCCAAAAATTAAACATTTTATTTTTTGTGATCGCTGTTACTACGTTACGAGTTTTCATGCTTTTTCTTCCTACTTGCTTTGCACGTGATCTACTTGACATTCATCCACTGAACATGTAATCCCAAAGAAAAACAAACAGTGTACCCTATTGCATTATGTTGGACTCCTGATAAAGCCACCATCAATGATTGTAACAATAAATTCATGTTATTTGCTTATGTTTTTGCTCTATAAACTACATTTATGCAGTTAAGAACTAAATGGGTCAAATTTATAGTTACCATTATTGTTTATAAGGTGCTGAAGAAATTTTGATCGCTCATAGATTCCGAGCGAAACAAACAAACAAACGCCGACAAAACGCCGTTACATTGCAGAAATTAAACTTCATGTATTCTTGTTCCCTATCCATTCACCTAACTTTCCTGGGATACAATGAAAAATTATTCGTATCGTGTGAATCGTAAGAAACTTTGAAGTTTGATTTTTATCAAATTTTTTAAGTAAACACAGACCCTATGCGAAGACCAGACCTCCTAACAAAAGAGAGAACTGTGAGAATTTTTAGACCTTAGTAGCAACAGCTGAGAGTCTGTTAACTACCTTCATGTGTGCTTGTCATCTGCCTAGATTCACAGTTTTCCTTAGCCTGGTATCATAAGCTGAATATAACTCGTGCCTCACAAAAAGCCTAATGGTAATGAGACGCAAAATAAAAATTTTCTGCTCTTGCAGTCATCATTTTTCCTTCGTTCCAAGTGTTTTTGAAAATTTTTTAGGTTTATCTGATTACCTCATATTAACTTATTCAAAGACAACAATACACTTCTTGTGCTATTGATAAAGCCGTAGTTGCCAATGGCAGCATAAAACGAGATATAAATAGGGGATGCAGTAGTAAAACAAACAACAGGTACCTGATAAGCAATGTTGTAAAGACAGGACGCCAGAAAGGATTTGGTGGACATGTTATTCAGAGAACCTTATTATTAAAATTCAACACCTGTGGAAACTATATTCTATTGCCTAAATTGCAATCATGTGAATTATGGATTTGTCTCAGCAGTTATTAATGTCTTGATAACATAAAAAAATCGATCTGAATTGACAACAAAATATTTAAAATCTATTCTAGTGGTATGTAAAAAATTATTAATCATGTCACTGTACAATGAACAGGAGAAAACTTAAACAAAGATTTAAAGGCCTATTTTCCTCCTTCCAATCTCTAAAAATATTTGTAACAAGTTCGAATTTGTTAGCAATCAAACACATACCTTAAGCCATTTAATTTTTGCGCCATGTTATTTTAGCCATTTTAGCGATTTTAGCGATAGGGTATACCTTCGCTAAATTAAGATTGCGCTAGAATTAATTTTCGCTAATTTTTTGTCCCCACTTAGTTTTTTAGCTTTCGGATACTTGAACTGAAGCCCCACTTTTGCCCGCTTCAGAGTGGATTATTTTTACATTGAGTAGTGGAAATCAAAGAGCACGACAACCATAAAATTTTTATTTATTTTTAATCACAAGTTACATAACTGTTGCCCATCTCCTGAACGTCCTCCATATCGTCATCTTCGTGTGTTTTGTCAGCTGTCACTTGCATTGCCTTCAATATTTTCGTTGTTTCATCCTCGTAGTCTCCGTTAACTGGTTCCTCGTAATTTTGCGTGAGTAACAAATTGTACTTTCATTCTCGGCACCTACGAAAAGCTTGACGACCAGCTTTATTTGAGTTTCTCTTCCATTTTGAATAAGATGGCTTCTTCGACCGTTAGGCGAGACGACAAAAGCGGATATTGTAGCACCATGATCTGCAATATATCTTGTAAAATGAGTTGTCTCCTAAGGGGCATGTCCTAAGAAACAAGGTGCTAATGTTCCAGGCAGAGTTTTCGTGCCGGTCATTGCGTTTTCATCGGATGGATTTCTTTCTTCATGAACAAACATAATTATATCAGCAACCCGAGGTTTCCACTTAGCTCAGTAAACATGAAACGCTCTCAAGCCACAAAATAACTCAAAAGATAACGCGGTTGAATCCATCCCGCAAAGAAAAATATTTTGGAGAGTTTTGCTGCAATATGAAGTGTTATTGTTTTTGTTGAGCCAAAGCTGTCCTCTCTAGTTAAGTTGCCATTCGCTAAATTAAACTTGCGCTAAATCTGGGCTATTTTCCCGCTAAATTAAGCTAACGCAAAAATTAAACGGCCTAAGGCAATGATTTGTCAATGATTTGTCATGAAGTGAAATTGGTCGATTTCCACACTATAGCCATTCCAGGGGACCTAACGTTTCTTGTGTGTTCTATATACTTGCTGACTGTTGCCTGTAGTTTGACTCCTTAAAATTTTGGATTTATGATTCGTCTCTTTCTGAGTATACAGGATGGCGAGCTTTTATCTTGCGCTAAATGTTAGATATACGGTCCTGTTAGTAACTGTACTGCAGTCTCTTAGTAACCTCCAGAACAATTTTGTCGTTAAGTTGTACAACAATTCGAAATTCTAGCTAACCAAATGTTTCTTTATTTATTAGAAGTTTCTAATAATCTGTAGAAATGGATGCACTTCATGGAAACACACGCAACTTTAAAAGGAAGGTGGAGTGCAAACTTGACCACAACTCTGGAATTCCTCGAAACAATTTCGGAATGATAGAGGATTGATAAAATTGAATTGTCTTATTTTCTCATTTTTGGTATCATTTGCCTTGAAGTTCATTTTTATTCGTCCATGTTTATTTCGGTAGTTTTGAAATCCATTGCTTCGTGACACATAATATCGTGTATTAAATGTGCATGTTGCTACTCCCTCTTCTATAATCATTGATAATTTGTGCTTGCTTACATGGGGTTTTCCTTTGGTCGTAAACTCTCTTTCACTGATGATGTCTGTATCAAAAAAAAACATTCCACGATTTAATTGTTTGGTTGATATTTTAGGTATGTTTTTAGCACCATGTCGCAAAATCCCAAGGTGAATTTCAAGTTTTTTACAACAAGTTTTTTTCGTACAAGTAACAGAGCGGATAACGACTGCAAGTCAAAGCTGGATTAGGACAAATTTCATATGTGTAAGCTGTAACGTCATATATTAAGTTAAATAGTGCCCTACTCGGTCCAACCTTTCACCTTGAATAATTTGAGGTCCTATCATTATCATTTTTATTGGAGTGCTCCTATATCTCTTTCCTTTACAAAATTGCAGACAGTACAGGGCAGAGGTTTCCAAAATTTATGGAACAGGCTGGAACCTAAGGAACAATGTCGAGAAACCCTGCTCTTCTTCATATTGAACAGTTAACTAATGCTAAGGTCACAAATTCTTGTGCACATAGGATAATCTGATCGGATCTCCTAAGATATCCTACACAAATAGTATTATTATGCGAAAACTCGCCTTACCTAACTCATATTAACGGCTCATATCAACAAATTACCATCTTTATATTTCCTGCCTTGAGGAATCTTGTCCTGGAATAGGCATTGACACCGTGATCATTTACCAGGCCTAAAGTTGGTTAACAGCATCTGTTTGTTTGTTGTGCTCCTCGCACGGGTCAAATGGCTGTTGTTGCATTTGAAATGGTATCTCTGTGTGGAGCTATGTTGTCAAACATTGACCTCAAGGTCTTTGCTTTACGGCAGTCAACAATCATAGCGACCCATGGTATCTTCCACGTCTTTGTCTATAAGAATGTATGAATTTTAATGTTTTGTTTTCTAACATTACTTAACACGAGATAAAGACACATATAACTTTCATAAGGCAAAGCAACATAACTTCCATGTACTTTATTACTGTCTACAGCATATGTATTACCTGTCACAAGAAAGCGTGGCACTCCATTCAGCTCGATTGATGGTCAACTGCAGGCATTCCATTCTTCTTGTTCTCCCCGGTCACACTGCTATTCTTTCCAGTATCGTCTCTCGTTGTATCCATCTTCTGCGTCTCCCTTTAATCTTTTCTTTCTGTTGCTGTATATTCCAGTTCCCCCCTTCTCATGCAATGTCCTAAGAGCTCGGCCTGTCTCTTCCTGGTGTTTTCCAACAAAGTCCTTCCTGCTCCTGCTCTTTCTTACGCTTATCATATTAGCTGTATACGGGATGCACTCCATTTGACGTTGGGGCTACATCTCCGTCACTCGAATCCTATCCTGGACTTGCTTGCTAATAGTCCAGGCTTCCGGTCCATATGTTAACACGGATCTTACGTAGCAGTTCAGAATTCTTTGACGTACCAGCATTGACATTCTTGGAATACACAGAACCACTTTCAGTTTATTTCAACAATCTTTCTGTGGTACAAATACATGAAAATCGTCTTGAAAACTTGCGACACTGCGTTAAAAACATAGTCAAAGCTTTCTTCCTCTGACACCTTTCAGAATATGAATCGTCAGAGAGGAAACTATAGATATATAGCAATATTTTTATAAGAAACATATATCGAAAGAAGCCAATCATAAACAAGAAAGGAGATGTACTCACATGTCCCTTGACCGTGGCGATCGTGGGGGTGGTTCAGCAGCAGCGGTTTGCCCACCTTTGCCTATCATATACCTGCTCATTCAGTTGTTGTACTCTTTTCCCTGTCCACTTCTTTATGTCATCAGTCCAGCTCTTTCTCGGTCGTCCTATGCCCCTTTTCCCTCCTGTCTTCCCTTACAATACAGTTTTGGCAAAGCTTTTGTGGCGTGATACATTTACGAACCACTTGAGCTTTCGCTTCCTGATGGACTCCGGCAGAGATTCCTGTTTACCAGCTTCTTCCTCCAAGCAGACGCATTCGTCTTTCTTTCTCTGTATATCATTTGAAAAATGCGTCGGAAACATTTCATTTCGGAAGCTTTGACTTTTCACTAGAGCTGCTGTGAGAGTCCATGATGCACAAGCTTAAGTGACAATTAAGACAACCAAACTTTTATATAGTTTGACTTTGGTCTTAGTAGAGATCTGGCTCTTCCATATTTTATCACGTTTTGCCATTTGTGCCGTTGTCATTTTCACAACGTTGTTCTTCTTCTTTATTACTTCTGCCATCATGCGTGATTAGGAAGCTAGGTACTTAAAAGTCTGTACTTCCTCCGGCTCCTCATTGTTCATTCTGATTGTTATCTATCCTTGGTCTGCATTGTTCACTATGATCCTGCTCTTTTCTGTGCTGACATCCATACCAAAGATTCCAACTGCATTCTTATGCCGTGTAGTTCATTCTTGCATTTCTCCGCTGTTCCTGCTACCAAGTCGATGTTATCTGCAAAACCACAGGATGCTTTATTCTTGTCCTCCAACTTTCACTGTACCTTGATGGTGTTCCAGATCCTTTTGCATGATGTTCTCAAGTAGAAGGTTAAAGAGAGCTGGTTCTAAATGCCTAGCCAGTTTCTCCCTCTAGTAGTGCAGCAATCCTTGCCTTGTCACACGGTGCTTTGATCATGGTGTTCAACCTTCATCGATGTTGTACATCCTCATTGTCTGCCACAGTCCATCATGTCATACTTTGTTGAAGGCCTTTTTTCAAGTCAATGAAACTCTGAAAGACTACGTTTTGGACTTGAATGTGTTTTTAAATTAGCATACCAATATAAACATCTGCTCCACTGTACTCTGCTCTGCACGAAATCCTGCTTGTTCCTCTGATAGGACTGATTCCACTTGTGTCTGCAGTCTTTTCAGGATAATGCTAAGTATGTCCTTGCTTTGATAATTGATAAGGCTTATCGATCGGTAGTCCGTACACTATTCAATATTGCCTTCTTTGGGGAAGGGAATTGCCAACGATGCTGTCCATTCTTCAGGCCAAATTCTTAGTTTCCCAGGCTTGTAAACACAGGCTATGTAGAGAATTAACCATTGCTTCTCTCCATGTTGTAGTAATTCGGCCAGCAGAGGTTCTTAACTACTGCCTATAGTCGAATCGAGAAGACGAATTCTTTCTGTCTACAGAGTACTGGATTTCTTGTTTTAATGTAGACAGAGTCCAATAAACTTAGATGAAAGGACAATTTAGCTGTGTCAATTATCTGAATATTCTCCTTATACACTTTGGCGCATTCTGAATTTTCTAGCCAATGTTGGCCTATGGCAGAATCGCATATTTTGGCAGTCATTTTCGCTTTGCAAGCGCGAGATGGCTGTTCTCTAGGAGGAATTCATGATTGGTGAACAGTGGCTGGAACATATTTTTTGATCCTGTCATCCAATCTTTGAGAAGTGCGACCGACATACCGAGCTTCACATCGGCACAGAAATTCATATACTAAGCTTTTTTGGTGGTATCTAAAACTAAAGCAATATATTTAGTTTTACATACAACCATTTTATTCCTGATTTGAGAAAATAAATACAATTTTTTTATCAGCACTATCCGGTTAAGAATTAAAAGAATTCGACTTAAAAAAGTTCCATTGATTTTTATTACGTATGAAATCAATGAGATATCGTAAAGGTATATGCTTTGCATGAATTTATGAAAGTTGTATGGCTTTTAAAATATTATTGTACTATATATTATATTATTATATAACACAGAGTGTGCAGTAGTAATTGACGGACAACTCACAGACTGGTTTGCAGTGTCAGTTGGAGTCCGACAAGGATGCCTTCTTTCACCTATACTTTTCAACATTTTTCT